>BHDV01014478.1:29849-131721 GCA_005406045.1 Adoxophyes honmai
TTGCAGTGACAGGTTGCTAGCCCATCGCCCACAATACACTAACCCCTTACCCAGAGTCGACTCTTACGACACCCACGGGAAGAAAAGGGGAGGTGCTATTCTAACCCGGCACCACACGGATTAAGATTAAGTACCTAAACCTAAGTAGTAAAAATACTCTCCCAGTGTGGTGTCGGGTTTAGAATAACAACACCTCTACATTTCTTCCATGGATGTCGTAAGAAGCGCCTGGACTATGGACTAGATTAGACTAGCAACCTGTCACTATTGCACTTCTATCGCCTGGTTTTAATTTTTTAAATCTATACTAATATTATAAAGCGGAAGAATTTTTTGTTTGTTTGAACGCGCTAATCTCAGGAACTACTTGTCCTAATTCAAAAATTATTTTTGTGTTGGATAGACCATTTATCGAGGAAGGCTTTAGGCTTATGACATCACGTTGATGCTAACAGGACCGAGGAAATATTGGAAAATGTGGAAAAAACGGGGAAAATTACTCACTATTCCACGCGGTCGGAGTCGCGGGCACAGCTAGTCTAAAATAACGCTAAAGTAGTTAAGTGTGCTCTGCTTACCCCATTAGGAGGTACAGGCATGATTTATGTATGTATTGTATGTATGTAAATATACTTTTAACCGCGGCTCGCCTTGCGGGTAAAAGTATGTCGTCTTCAAACCAAATTTTACTTTCGTTCAGAGAAATGCACGTGGCTGCTTTCCGATGAGTCAGCATCACGTCATTGAGTCCAAATATTTGGATAATCCAATAGTATTACATACATACATAAACATAGCTTTGTGATTCCTAAAACTGGGCAGGTAGAGCGCACGAAACCTTACATAGGGACAAAGCCAAGAGTTTTTCAAGTTAAGTAGCACATTTAGCACATTTTAAATCTAAGCTTAGATAAAAGATGTGCTATAGTGACAGTTTGCTGGCCTGTCTCCTTAGCCATTATTTTAACTTATTTCCTTAGTTAATAAATAAATAAATAAATATCACTGGACAATTTTTACACAAATCACCCTAGTCCCAAAGTAGGCAATTTATTGCCTGTGTTATGGTACTAGACAACGGATAAACTTACTTATATATAGATAAACATCCAAGACTCGAAAGCAAACATTCGTATTCATCATACAAACATCTGCCCCGACCGGGGATCGAACCCGGGACCTTAAGCTTCACAGTCAGGTTCTCTAACCCCTGAGCTATCCGGCCGTTAGTTGCCTTTAGCGACTTTCACGTTAGAAACGAACGTTAAGATTATGTTTATTGTAGACATATTTTTTATTTTGCATATTTTTAGAACAAGATTTAATTATAAAATGACATTGAGACAATTAATAACCTGGATGAGTAGTTTTCTGTAAACAATCATTAAATACTAATAATGTGTAATTAAATCCTTATTATAGTTGACGTCCATTGCACAATTAAAAGGCAAGCTATTGTATAGTGTAAACTTTAGCCATTACAAAACAGATAACTGTTAACTTCCCTCAAGCGTAAGATACTACAATACCAGATATTTATACATGTTGGCAACCCCAACCAGATAATGTAGTAGATATATGGCACCTTTGTACTGTCTTCTTCGTGCTTCTCCGCGATTCCAAAAACAGACAACAAAGTGGTCCTATAAGAATTACGTTTTTACTTTACGGCTTAAAACGCCGAAAAGTGCATCATGAAAGAAAAAATAAACACTGATAAGTAATTTTATTATAACATAATTTTATTATAACACAATTTGACACAGATAAAATATTGTTATTGATCTAGTCTAAAAGTAAGTCTTATTCACAGTATATTTATTTTTTCTTACGTTAGGTTTTTACAATATTGGTATAAAAGTATTAAAATAAAATAAATTACAAAATATACAATCATTATAAAAACCTAACCTAGACCTAGTAAGGCCCAAGCTACCGGCGGTTAGGGCTGCAGAGTGAGGAACCTCCTGACGATGCGCGCCGTGTCAAGGAGTACCGCCTTTTGCATCAAACCCTTGAGCCAACCGTCTAGCGAGAGTCTCCTAAGATGGTGGTCGAGACTCTTCGCTATGAGTCTTATTATTATTAAATAATTAATAACTTAACGCTATGTATTGTGTAATAAGATAGCTCAATAGTGCCAAAGAGCGCCAAAAGAGCAGCACCCAGCATGTTTTAGTTTTCAATTTACGGGGTTACACTGAAAATCAGCAATCGGCAACGCTGATTTCCAGTGTGACCCTGGAAATTAAAAACTAAAAGAAAATTAACATTACATTCATATACAAAACCTCAGACATACAAGGTGAAAATCAACTTAAGTTGATTGATAGTTGACGGCCCACGCGCGCTACTTGCACGCGCGGTGTCAATAATTTGTTAGGACTTTATAGGAAAACATTGATGACACATAACTTCTTATTTACAAAAGAAAATGAGAAACTACTCAAATTATATTTTTAAGTTTTATTAACATACGGATTACATTATCACCCTGTATGTAATTAAGATGAGTTGAAAAAATTAACAGACTTTGTACCAACTAAACCTTCCCGCCCATTCTCTTGTAAAAATGGAATGCTTAATTATTTTTTTAACAATAGTACTTATTTCTTATTCCTAAATAGCATTGTCCTTGCCCGCCCTTTTGGCACTGAGAAGAATCTTAAAACCAATGGGTGTGAACACTTTTAACATAATTATTCTCACAATGATGCTAGCGTCCTCGCTGTCAATTTGACAGTTCGTCAAAACCTGGCAAACACTTTATTAGCTTTGTTGAACTTTTGTACTTCACACCTGTATTCCCAAATGGGGTAGGCAGAGCTCAAAAAACCATGACTATTTCTCGATTCGTCACCACTTCTAGCATTTTTTTTAGGTTTTAAGTTACAGGCAAGGAAATTGATATCTATGCCACTTTGAACCTTTTCATAATGACTTTCATATTATTTTGAGTTGAGCGGCAGTTGCGCAAACCGCTGGCGGCGCTATCTCAGTTTCCATACAATTTTGCGATAAATCGCAAACAATCGTTTTCGACTGCATGATCGTTATGAACACACTAGACGTATAGGATCTCGATATTTAACTCTAGGACGACACACGTCCGCCTGAGTTGTTAATTGCTAGTACCGCTACCGTAACATAATTCCAAACTAAACTGACCTGTAGTTCTGTGAGGTCAATGAACTGCTTTGACGCATGACATTCTTCTTACATACATACATCACGCCTGTATTCCCAAATGGGGTAGGCAGAGCACACAAAATGCTACATAGACTAAACGACGCCGATTTCACGTTTTGTGACCACTTCTGGCATATTTTCTTAGGTTTTGAATCGGCAGTTAGATATAATACTATAATAGTGACAGGTTGCTAGTCTGTCGCCTAAAATATGATGATGATTGTCATCAGCCTATATACGTCCCACTCCAGGGCACAGGCCTCCTCGCAGTATGAGAGGGCTTGGGCTATAGTCCCCACGCGGGGCCAGTGCGGATTGGGAACTTCACACACAACGTTGAATTACTTCGTCGCTTTGTGTAGGTTTCCTCGCGATGTTTTCCTTCACCGAATAGCTCGTGATAAATATCAAATTCGATATCGCACATAAATTCCAAAAAAATCAGAGGTGCGAGCCCGGGGTTTGAACCCACGACCCTCTGCTTGAGAGGTCACATGTCGAACCGCTGGGCTATCACGGCTATAATAACTATACTATATAACGCCTAAAATATACCTTAACCTATTTCCTAGTTGCCAATTACGACATCCACGGAAGAAATGGAGAGGTGTAATTCTAAACACATAACCTAATTATCTATTCATAAATACTTTTGAGTACAAAGATACCTACTAACTGCTTCTGTCAACCTCGAGAGACCTATGTGATTGCGGAACACAAAATAAAACGACAATAAATCGATTAGGAGGCAATAACCTGGATGTATATATTGTATATGGATGTGTCAAGGCGTCACATGTTGCAATTCTACCATTTATATCACACATTAGGACTTTATGGGGCGTTGCTCTTTGCAAAGACATAGTAGGTAGGTACAATCGAACCAACTGATTCCTGACCCACCGCAGAACGTGGTCACAATAAACGTAATAAAGATTTTCTTTCTCAAGCAATGAAAATGTCACTATGACGTTCCAGTGAACGTCAAACGTGTCAGTGAATAGGTTCTATTGTGGGTCAGGAATCAATTGGTTCGATGGTACAATGGTGATATTCTCAGACTTATATCGATACGAGCTGTTACCCGCGACTTCGTCTGCGCATAATAAGTATTTCAGATTGCGTGGCGTAGAATATATGGGATTAAAATTATCACACAAATAATTTTTGAATCGCATTTGACAAATATAACAGCTAATCTGCCCGCGTTCGGGTCGCGCACTCAGCGACGCGTGACGTTTACTCCGCGCATGCGCGTCACTTCAACGGTTTTGACAGCGGACGCCAAAACTCGCAAATGGTATATTTTACCCGACTTACTTGAGAATTATCGTCGTATATTGGATAATTCACAGAATATCATTACAATTTGTAGCCTATGTGTTATTCTGATGTATAAGCTACATTATTGTAAAGTGTCATTAAAATCCATTCAGTAGTTTTTGCGTGAAGGAGTAACAAACATCCATCCATCCATACATCCATCCATACATCCATCCATACATCCATCCATCCATACTCACAAACTTTCACGTTTATAATATTAGTAAGATAAGATAGATAACTCAAGTGTATGTATTTTGCGTGCCAAAAGGGAGCCAAAAGGGAGAGCAATGCTCTTCATTTGTTACGATTTCATTTAGTCTTGTACTACTTAGGTTAGGTTTAACATCCTAGAGACAGGACAACTTGAATAAGGCGGCGTCATCTTTGAATCGGTTTCACTCGGACTGTCAATTCCCATCCTTAAAGCGCTCATGTGACGTTACAGTAGGTAGAGAAAAAGTGGCTCGCTTGGTTTTCATACAAATGCAGGAACTCGCGGTATCTATTTCGATTTGTCTGTGAATGTATAAGTCGCGCGGTGGTTTAAGATCGTTCGGCAAAATTAGTAGGCCCTTCTTAGCCGCCCCCCTGGGCAAAAGTGGCAACCTCTCGTAATACTATTTTTAGTTGGACTACAGTTTCATCTGATTCATTCTTTCATAGCTGGGCTACATTTGGTGGTCAAGTTGGCTATTGGATGTTTTTAATAATTTCACCACAAAGTAATGTACGAATAGATTAAGGTCACGGTCAACGGATATACGCTGCATTCTTTCTTCATTTTGTTTCTTAACTATATCTGCATTCAATGTCCAACCTGACTAAATCTGAAGTGTCGGGTTCAGGATGACACCTTCCCATTTCTTCCGTGCAAGTCGTTACCAAATGAGGTAGGCAGAGCACACGAAACGCTGCATAGACAATCCATGATTATTTCGCGGTTCGTGGGCACTTATTCCTTTAGGTTTTACGTTGAGATCTTGAGATAAAACAGTGACAGGTTGCTAGCCTTTCGCCTAAAACATACCATAATCTATTTCTTTAGTCTCCTCTAAGGCTCAATTCACACCAGAAGAGCGGCGAAGGGCAGGGAAGCGCAGCGACCCGCTCGGTAGAGAAGCCGCGAGGATTCCCGCGACTGCTCGAGAAGTCGCTGGAATGCGCGGGAAGTCAAGATCTTTGGGCGGGATATTGCCAGTGGCCGCTCGCGACTGCTCGAGCATCCTCGGGCATTTCCGCGACGTCTCGCGCAGTCGCACGGCTTTATTTGTGGAATTCGCCGGAATTCCCGCGGATCCGTGGGCATCCGCGCGCCTCGTTGGAGTTTCTCATGCGATAATAAGTCTTATCGTAATGAAAATAAAGTTAAAATTCTCATGACACTGAAAATGCGCTCCGCTACGCCGCCCTTCACCGCTCTTCCGATGTGAATTGAGCCTTAAGCTCCAAACGCACTGACAGCAGAAGCGGAGCGATGCGGCGCGGTGGCGTGAAGGAAGTCACGAACCGGGATTGTTGAGCCACTGGCCACTGCTCGCAATTTAGACGTGTAATCAATAACCGACGTGACCGACTAGATGTCAGCTACTGAATTAGTATTACACGACGAAGTTACAAACATAGGTAAGTGGCTCAACAATCCCTGTTCGCGATAGTACGACCGAAACGCTCATTTCCCTGTCGGTGAGATGTGTGCGCTCCGTCGTTTATTTCAAATATTACAACCTATAGTGACGCCACCGCACAGCGCTGCCCCACTTCAACTGTCAATGCGTTAGGAACTTTACGACAGCCACAGAAGAAATGGAGAGGTGTAATTCTAAACCCGACTCCACACGACAAACCCCACCATACCACAGTGGCATCTCTGTGGGGGCCTTAGTAATGCAAAGTTATAAAAAAGTAAAGATTTTTGAGTTGTTTAAGAAAAAGTTCAAAGAACTGAATAATGTTTACAAGACTGTCATTTTATAGAGCATTGTTCATGGGTCAGGAAGTGTGGTCATGATACTGAAGCGGACTATTTATAGTTAAAACAATGGACAATACAGAAGGACTCGATTTGCAAAGAATTAAGTAAGTACGTGGAATATAGAATGGGCAGCTGGGTGTTAGAATTAATCGATTTAGCAATGTCGTTCGTGATAATATAAATGCGATCTATACTTAAGTATTTAAAAACTGGATAAAACGATTTTTTTTTTAATTTTCAGACAGGTTTCTATCCAAAAACATCACTTTCGTAATTTTCACTCATATTTATGTATACGCGGGACTTAGGGCCTGGCCACATGTCCACGACACGACGTCGTAGTCGTAAACCGACACGATTTTTGTCGTGAAAATCCACGACGCGCGTCGTGAAACTTTCCGACCGCTGCACCCGGGCACCGACGTCGTGTCGGAGCGCGATACGATTTTTGTCGTGAAAATCCACGACGCGCGTCGGTAAATTTTCCGACCGCTGCACCCGGGCACCGACGTCGTGTCGGAGCGCGACACGATTTTTGTCGTGAAAATCCTCGACGCGCGTCGTGAAATTTTCCGACCGCTCGCTGCACCCGGCACCGACGTCGTGTCGGAGCGCGACACGATTTTTGTCGTGAAAATCCACGACGCGCGTCGTGAAATCTTAAGATCGCTGCAAACACAGCAGCTTGCAAATGTGTAGGTAATAAAATAGTGTAAGGAATGTGATTCGAGAATATCGATATCGATACATTGTTCTGTTTGTATCTTTAAACTAACAAAACTACGTAACTAGTTGATGCAGTTGTGATTAGGGCTTGCAATTCGAAGATTATCGTTAAAAGATTCGTATGAAATAAATAAATGAAATGTAATATTCAATAACAAACGTTAATATTATGCTTTCGTAAAGAGTATTTTGGTGTAAATTGTGTTGGTGTTGGTGGTTTGGTGACACTGAGGGATATATTGCATTTAAAGAATCTCTTCAAGCTAAATTTTTGCTGCGCTTACACATTGAGCGCTACTCGGAAACGATTGATAATAATAAAATAAACACCGGCTATCTTTGCCTAACCTTAGCTTTAGATCACTCGGTGACGTTGATAAATACAGTATGTGAAGAAGAAGACAGTGACACAGAAGATGTAAACGATGGGCTTATGATACATCAGAATGAGGAAAGACAAAACAGAATCCGTCCACTCAGTCTGGATAACTACAAGAATATCTTAGGCTAAAACAAAGTAACATTTAGCCTCCCTGAGTTTAATATGCCAGAAGAAATTGCTACGTCTTTGAACATCGCCCAAACGACTAAAAAGTGGCCCTCGACAAAATACATTTCAATCGAGCTTACGACTTCGTTAGGTACTTTTCTTTTGTTATTCCTATTAAACTAATGCGTGATATTTTACTCATGTCCATATCTTTCAATTTGGATGCTGATTTTGTGTGATTAAACAGCCGATCCAGAAGTATTTTGTGCTTTTTAAACTTTTCTAAAATATTCGAATATTATTCGAATACTTCCCAATTTACGAACCGAATATTCGAATATCTAAAATAGTCGAATATTGCAAGCCCTACCCACAATACACTAACCCTTTCCCAGAGTCGACTCTTACGACTCTTATCCACTAACCACTAGAACTAATATCTTCCCGCTAAAACGCATGTCTAAACCACCAGATCTAGTGGAAAATCCACTAAGTTGGCAACACTGCACCGCACCGGCATTAATACCTACGATGTCCGGTGCAGTGGTCGGAAAATTTCACGACGCGCGTCGTGGATTTTTACGGCAAAAATCGTGTCGGTTTACGACTACGACGTCGTGTCGTGGACATGTGGCCAGGCCCTTAATCAACTCGTGACAACGGTCTTCTAACACGGCCGAAACGTCGAGAGGTAATTAACATAAACATCAAGCCATGTCAGCCAACATGTTTATGTTTATGTTTATGTAACATTAACATAACTGCAATAATTTGATATTGTGATGCTACGCAAATGACTAAGAGCCGGGGTGCAAAAGACTAGGCAATATTTTCAGATTTTCGTATTATTTTTACATTAAATAGACCATAGTTTCCTGTGTGGTTTCTATATAGAATAATACCTTTCCATTTCTTCCATGGATGTTATAAGAGGCGACTAATGAAATAGGTTTAGGTATGCTCTGGGCGACAGGGTAGCAACCTGTCACTATTATATCTCTTCCACTTGTTTTCAAACATAACATGCTAAAAGTGGTGGCGAAACGTGAAATAGTAATTATCATGGTTTTGAATGTCATGTTTCGTGTGCTCTGCCTACCCCATTAGAACACAGGCGTGACTGTATATATGACAACAGGCAACACCGACTGTGTCATTTTAATATCTGATATTGAAAATAGACCTCAGTTTACTTTGCTTGAAAATTGTTAGTCAACATAAGAAGCCTCTTTATAATCCTCAATGGCCGGTGCTTACGACTTCAATTGTTTGTTGCGCATGCGTCAAGGGTGCGCGTGATAGGACTCCAAGGTTAATTTCACCAGCTGTGATCTGTCAGTGCTAAAGTCACGCCTTGGAGGTAAAGCGGCGTCACGCGTGAATGCTTTATTTATTGTATTTGTTTAAAGTTTGAAACAGAAGGCTTCAGCTAAATTTCAATAAAATACCCATGCGACAATTTACACTAACTAGTTATGCACAATGGATAAAATCTTAATCGTCGAAATAAATGTACGCGCATAGCTTCCAAACTAGGCGCTCCACCAAACTAAATGTTTTTTTTTAATTATATTTGTTATTTTCTAAGCAATTTTTGAGTAAAAACAAGGTTCTGTAAGACATCAGATTTTGCAGAAACGTCTAATAAACAAAGTGCGTCTCCTTTGTTACTAAACGACGTCTCGTTTAGTAGTAGTAGTAAATGATAGTTTAAAACAGGGGTTTCGCTTCCTTTTTAAAAACGTAAAAGGTGAAACGAAGTTTGCCGGGTCAGCAGGTATACATAGCGACAAGAACCTAGCCAGACTACTATTTCGTGTAAATATTTACATTCTATCCTAGAGTTAGTATGACGCTGCTTAACTAATTTCTCGTTTAGAAAATTAACGCTACTAGCATTTAATTTAAGTTCTAAAATAGATACAAAATTTATTGAATTAGACATGTAAAGATGTCACAAATAAAAAATTATTTGTGTGTCTACTCTAATTTCACATGTTTTGTCAATCGCTTGAAGGTCAGCAGGAAGAGATCCCTTAAGGGATATGTTCGCCTTTGTACCTACTTGTGTTTTGTTCTGTGCTTGTTAATTTGTCATGTTTATTTTGTACAATAAAGAGTTAAATACATACATACATACATACAAATTACCCAAATCTTATTATTGATTTTGAGTCTGATCTATTTTGACTACTGTGTTCTATTGCCATTTCTAAGCAATTTCTTTGCGAACGCCACTCGCTGCCTCCGAAACTCCAACCTTATTGTAAAATATCGTCGCCGCGTCTTCGCCTATTGAGAAACGATGCTAGTAAGGACTCGCTCGACATTTCATAGATTGACTGTATGGCAACTGAATAATTTAAAGCACTCAGGATAATATCAGGTGTACTAACTGATCGCTCAATCCCAACAAGAAATACAAATAAATACCTCTTTATTGAACTGACGGCCGGATAGCCCAAGGATTAGATAACCTGACAGTGATTCTTAATACGATGAATACGAATGTTTGCTCTCGAGTCTTGATGTTTACCTATATACAGGGTGGAAAAATCGAATGCCACATGGATGGCAACTACCTTAAATATTGTAAACAGCACATTTTGTGTAAGGGAGACTCCTTTGTTTTTAAAAACAATAAATTCTACATTTAAGGATTTATGAAAAACCGTTTGCCTCAGCCGGGACTTAAACCGGCCAAAAGTGACCAAAAATAACGTGCTGTATTTTATGATGCAGATTGAAAGGGTTACTGATAAGGTTAATTTTGCTCAAAATAACAAATACAATCAGAATAACGGAAGGCCATGAAAAGAGAACGAAAAAAGTTTCTGATTTTCGTATTTTTTACATGAAAATTCCGGAAAAAACGTCACTTTTTTAGACGCGTGCACGCGAGCACTGGTTAATATATTTACAGTCAATATCCTGCCACCATCTACAAGGTACGGAATAGCCCAAAACATGGCGTGCTAAACTCTATTTAACACGTGAGTCGTCCATCTTACTTCCAGTTAATCTAGAATCAATGTCATAAATCAATGTAAGTAAAGAAAAAACCCAAAAACTGTTTTTAGTTGCATCATATAACGTTACATCAACCGGACGCCAGTAAAGCCAGTAAATTTTCAGGTTTTCGTAATTTTTTTATGTAAGTACATAAAAATTCCGGGGGAAAAACTTTACGGGGTTTCCGACAGTTGTATACAAAAAATTGAGATCTACAACTTTACTTTGACTATAGGTGTAACTAACCCATAAAATCATCATCATCATCATTATCAGCCGATAAACGTCCACTGCTGGACATAGGCCTCCCCCAAGGATCTCCACAATGACCGGTCCTGCGCTGCCCACATCCAACGGCTTCCCGCGACTTGCACCAAGTCATCGGTCCACCTTGCGGGGGGCCTACCCACGCAGCGCCGGCCGGTACGTGGACGCCACTCTAGAACCTTTCCGCCCCAACGGCCGTCAGTTCTACGAGCTATGTGCCCTGCCCACTGCCACTTAAGTTTGGCGATTCTTCGAGCGATATCGGTGACTTTGGTGACCCATAAAATAGCACAATTTAATCAACAGAATCTTGACACAACGCCAATCTGATTGACTAGAATGCGTCGGTGCGACACTTATTAGAATGCGAACAATGTAGAATCTTTAACTTATGCCACCTGATCAAAGTTTTATTGTATAACAAGCCTAACAATGGAATGGCTCTCACTTCACCATAATAATATACCAATACAATAATTTGCATTTCACAAAGCACGTAGCCGCGGGCCAGACAGAAGGTGCCTCCAAATTATCTAATGCATGATTTCCACCGAACGGCCGGAACCGGAAAGAATTTTATGGTCTTTAAACGATACTGAATAGACTACTGGCCCGTCTAAGAAATACCATGGGTCATCTGAACCACCAGGAGACCTATCTAGAACGATATTAGAGCATAAAACAATAAGATTCAGCACTACGCCGTCACTTGTAAGCTGTCCAACCGAGTGCAGGTGAGCATTGAAAAGTACAAGTTGACAGGGTATATTTTGGTCATTTATTTTTGTACGGCGTTCAATACCATCGATAGATCCATGAAAAACGGCGATGCGGAATAATGGATAAGAAGCAGTATCGAAATTGTATGAAACAGATGCCGTACAAAATCAAATGACCAAATTTACCGTGGCAACTGTCGGAAAATGAAAAGAAAATCCGACTTTGTGGATCACCATTTTTGTACGGCGCTTCGCGTTTTCTTATTATTTTTCATGGATCTATCGATGGTATTGAACGCCGTACAAAAATAAATGACCAAAATATACCCTGTCAACTTGTATTTTTCAATGCTCACCTGCACTCGGTTGGACAGCTTACAAGTGACGGCGTAGTGCTGAATCTTATTGTTTTATGCTCTAATATCGTTCTAGATAGGTCTCCTGGTGGTTCAGATGACCCATGGTCTTTCTTAGACGGGCCAGTAGTCTAGAACCTTACGGTCACTGTGTTTAAGTCTACATTACCTTATTTTTGTATTCCGTGGTCGCGGGCGACGTACGTCACATAGCTTTTGTACGCTGCTTGGTAATGTAGACTTAAACACAGTGATCGTAAGGTTCAGTATCGTTTAAAGACTATAAGATTCTTTCCGATTCCGGCTGTTTGGTGGAAATCATGCATAACCCCAGCTATCGTCCAGTACTAGAACTTCTTCCTCAAACGTCATCACATCAACTGTCAAAGTGGTCTATTTCGCGCTAACGAAGTTTCGATGATCAGTTGCATAAATACAACTTCCAACTTTCTCTCTGTGGACTTCGGTCCCCAGGCATAACATCTGCCTGGCGAGAGAATTCTCTATACGGAATCTTTCTCATAGAGATAAATTTTATACACTATAAATTAGCCATGTGGTGTCTGGTTAAGGACAATATCTTTAGCTCCGTTTCTTACATGGATGTCGTAAGAGGCGACTAAGGCAGTTAAGGTATATTTTAGGCGACAGGTTAGCAACGTGTCACTGTTATACCTGCCAACTTAATTGTTGTTGCATTTAGATTACATACAACGTAAAATAAAATTTGGGAATCAATGGCGTTTTTAACCAATATTTGTCGTAAATATTCTAAAGGCGATGAGTAATTTGGTAACACCAAACTACTTATTACATTTTGTGTCAACCATTTCCACTCGTTTGCAATAGAAATATACCTACACATATAACTATCTTGAGTTGAATCTCCCTCTGATGTATTTTCCAACAAAACGTTAAAGTTGACCGCAAATCATCAAAGCAATTAATAAAAGCTGATTGGTATTGACCACACAAATATTGGTATTATTGGTAATAGGTATTCTAATATTTGTTACTCTATTTGTAGGAAACTCCCTCAAAGATGTACTATTTATTTTCGTCACTCGACAATTTTATTCAAATTCATTGTTCCTCCCTTACAAAACTTAAATAAACCTGCCAAGTGCGAGTCGGACTCGCGCACGAAGGGTTCCCTGCCAAAAAAATCAGGTTTTTTGTATGGGAGCCCCCCTTAAATACTAATTTTATTTAAATTTAATTATTTACTTTTAAAGTACATAGATATTTAATTAAATATTTTGTGAGCATTTCAAGCATTTGCCTGTAACATTTATTTAAATAGACCCAAAACTGCAAAAAAAAACACATTTATTCTATGGGAGCCCCCCTTAATTATTATTATTATTTAGATTTTAGTATTTGTAGCTATAGCGGCAACTGAAATACATCATCTGTGAAAATTTCAACTCTCTTGCTCTTACGGTTCGTGAGATACAGCCTGGTGACAGACGGACAGACAGACAGCGAAGTCTCAGTAATAGGGTCCCGTTTTTACCCTTTGGGTACGGAACCCTAAAAAGGATGCGATTTATTCATCATACGTAAATAGTACGCTTGTATTCCAAAATAGGGTAGGCAGAGCATATGAAACGTAACAGCTAAAACTATTTTTTATGGTGGTCTAGAAGTATGTTTTTAGATAAGTTTTGTTGCCTGTGTGGTGTCGGGATAGAATAACACTTCTCCATTTCTTCCGTGGATGTCGTAATAGGCGACTAAGGAAATAGGTTTAGGTATGCTTTAGGGTTTTAACTACCTTTCGGGGTGATTAGAGGAAAGTCTTAATGGAAAGTCGGTAGTTAATATTTAACTGAATTTAATGAGTCACTTTACAATTGGGTCACACAATAAAGAGAAAGAGAGGGGAGTGAGTAGCGCGTCGGGTTCAGCGGCATACTGAAGCGCGGGAGGCTTGCGTTGGCTTATATAAATACGTACCTATGTAGCGCGTCGCTACAGGGTCTTTAGGCGACAGGCTAGCAACTTGTCACTAATTGACCTTTTCTATCTATTTTTAAACCAAAAATTATGCCACAAGTCGCAACGAAGTGTGAAATAGCGGTGGTTTTGTCTATGTCATGTTTCGTGTGCTCTTTCTACCTCATTTGGGAACACAGGCTCAATTGTATGTATGTATACATGTGTAAGTTTTGTACCCTTTTTGTTTTTCTTCAACAACGATGTGTGAATATCGCGGTATTTAGTAATACTGTTCCGCGTGCATTAAGCGGGCCGCACACCAGCGCCACATGCTACACGTATCGAACATTTACGTCGCCACAATGTGTGACACAAAAAACGAACAGGTTCGATCTTGAATTATTGTAGCGCGGATGTCGTCTCGCCACAAAGTGTGTCCGCTACAAATGTATCATCGGTGTGCGTGCTCACGTAGGAATGTATGGGGACGTTAAATGTGTCGCATTTAAAATGTGACGCTACAGTTGTGGAGAGACAATTGTATGCCCGGTGTGCGGCCTGCTTTAGGAACCGAGTATCACACTATCATCTTGCAATTAAACTGACCTACGCAACTGGAAACAATGTACGATTCTATGTGAACAGTTATATAACGCCGTGTAACTGTGAACTAGCACGCTGGTTTAACATCATGAGGAATTGCACTATAAAGTTGCGACCACAGCAATGCTAAAAAAATGGCCATTTTTTTTTCTATGGGGCCCCTTCATTATTATTTATTTTAGTATTTGTTGTCATAGCGGCAACAGAAAAACTCTCTGAAAATAAATAAAATAATCTCTGATCAATTGCCTAGCTCTTACAATTCTTGAGATACAGCCTGAGACGGACAATGAAGTCTCAGTAATAGGGTCCCGTTTTCACTCTTTGGGTACGGAACCCTAAAAACGGTGACGGTACGGAATCGAAGTGATGCTTCGTATCCGCACCGTTTTTGACGCATGCGCCACACACAATGGTGCTCAATATACGCAGCCGCATCGTGACGTTCCCCATTCGAAAGATTTTTGACGTAAACCTCCCAAACCGATGACAGTTTTTAAGCAGCGGTGTGGAGGGCTTGCGTCAAAAACGGTGCGGATACGACGCATTACTGTGATTGTGATTGCGTATTGTGACCGTTTTTTAAGCAGTCGTGTGGTCGCGACTTAAACTGTAACAAACTTTGCAATAACGTAGATACAATCGAATGGCGGCCAAGAATGCAATGATGGCAAGACAACGCAGATTGTTCTTTAAAAAGACGGCGTGTGAATTGTTCAATTTATGCATTCTTTGCGTTCGGTTTAGTGTATTCAAGCCCGAAGTCGATTAACCAAACGAGTTTTACGCATTTTTAGAGTAGAGTCGAGAGTAACATATTCCAATACATACAATCACGCCTATGTTCCTATCATCCGACTATTTCACGCTTCGTAGCCACTTCTAGCCTAATTTTAGGTTAGAAAACAGGTGGAAGGGGTAGTAAGTGACAGGTTGCTAGCCTGTCGCCTAAAAAGCATACCTAAACCTATTTCTTAGTCGCCTCTTACGACATCCATGAAAGAAATGGAGATGTGATATTCTATTCCAACACTACACATGTAAAACTTATTCCAAGATTATTCTCATTGGCTTGAATGCAGCCATAGTGATATTAATAGGTTATAAATAAATTTTTATGGTGTCAAATATTGACAATGATAAAAAACATCTTTGTAGTTTACGAAAATTAGTTTGTTTCGTTGTGCCATTTTTAATATGTAAAATAAAAAATATATACCTATAATTTCACACTTTACCAATATCCGCTTTACCTGTACCTAATGCATGGTCGCTTAATTTGAACGCTACATAAAAATAAAGTAACTAGGTATAATGCAAAAAGGCATTCCTGACTTGTTCTTAACCTAATTGTAGCAAACAATAACAGTACTAAAATTACTTGTCTACTCTAATTTCACATGTTTTGTCAATCGCTTGAAGGTCAGCAGGAAGAGATCCCTTAAGGGATATGTTCGCCTTTGTACTTGTGTTTTGTTCTGTGCTTGTTATTTTGTAATTTTTATTTTGTACAATAAAGAGTTACGTAGGTACTGTACATACATTACAAATTGGCATGAGACTATTACCGTTACGCAGAAAAACAAAATGGCGGAAGCAAAGCGAAATGTCTCGGGACGAGGAAACCAATTTGCCTGCACTTGATATAGATTACATGATGTCACAAGTTACATGTCAGTGTTACATCCATCATCTACCTACCACTTAAGCCATGCAGGTTTATACGGCTACTTTACGTAATACTTTTTAAATATTTTGCGAAATTGCATGCAGGAATGTAAAGAATTAAAGCTTTTGACGCTCGAAACCATGTCAATTAGTTTTATTTAGTGTAATGTTGACACAAGATAACGTCTTGATAGAGTTAAAATGCTATTACTTACGTTGTTGTTTTTCTAACCGTAAGGTACGTAAGAATAACACCTCTCCGTTTTTCCGTCGGTGTCATAAGAGGCAGCAAGGAAATAGGTTTAGGTATATTTTAGGCGACAGGCTAACAACCTTTTGCTATTGCACCTTTTAACTTAAAACGTAAAAAATATGCCAGAAGAAGGTAAAATAGTTTTGGTTTTGACTGTGCATATTTTGTTTGAGGGTATATGCACAAGAACTTTTTTTTCTACCGTATTTTTCTTACCAATATGATTCGAAGAGTACCTACAGTCTTCCTTGCAGTGTTTCTCCCAATTTGATCACATTTGAGAAATAACAGCGCTCATATTTTTTTAAGTCAACGACATTATTTTTTTATTGGAACCACAAGTAAGATATAGTTCAGTATAGCTGGCTAAATCTATATATATATAACTCAAAGGTGACTGACTGACTGACTGACTGACTGACTGACTGACTGACATAGTGATCTATCAACGCACAGCCCAAACCACTGGACGGATCGGGCTGAAATTTGGCATGCAGGTAGATGTTATGACGTAGGCATCCGCTAAGAAAGGAATTCCCGAAATTCCCACGGGAATGGGAATTAGCGGGAAAATCCCGTTGTATGAAAAATCTAAACCTAATGCGAGCGAAGCCGCGGGGCATAAGCTAGTCTGGTATAAAATAATTCACAGAAAGTAACTAATAACGTTAGTAATATATATTACTACACCAGAAATTAATAAACGGAACGAACGACAAATTTTACACATAAATGCATGGTGCGTTCCTCACAAATTGGCATGAGTTTATAGCTGTTTTAATATTGCAATCAATACAATGAGTCACTAATGGTCAGTCGTACCAATTTGCCACCGACAACGCCTGAAATTTAAATATCGAATTCGTCCCGCGTAGGTCAACGTTCCAGCCAGTCCTATTTAGGGTCCGAACCGTGCCCTACTCAACAAAAGTTCACATTAACGCAGGATTTTGACCCTAAACCGTCTTTCACTGATCGGCTGTGGCCCCGATTCGGACCGGTTCTGCTGACCCGACGTTACGTGGCATTACGTTGTCAGCCATTGCCTCAGATATTTAGATAAAAAGTGGTGGCGATCGCCGTTGTCTTTGCCCGATTCGGCGTTAATTTGGATGTTTAAATTAATAACTGTAATTGGGTATTGCGGACACTGGGTTGCACTAAGTAACTACCAGTGTTCCATTAGTGCGTAAAGATATATTTAATCAAATGTAACGTGTCCTATATCATGTAGAGCAGAACTAAAGCATAGTGTTTCAAATTGGAATTGAAATATTTTAACAGTTTTTTTTCAATTCACTTTTCAATTTACAAAAGAATCCTTATCCTTATCCTTACTAATATTATAAGTCAGAAAGTGAGTTTGTTTGTTTGTTTGTTTGTTTGTTTGTTTGTTTGTTTGTTCCGCTTTCACGCCGTACCTACTGAACCGATTGCTTTGAAATTTTGCAGACATAAAGATAGAAGTCCGGATTAAATAATAGGGTACTTTTTATCCTGGAAAAAATTGATGTTCCCGAGGGAAATCAAAAATATAGTTTGCTTGATAGATCGATATCAATCGATGATAGATCGATATCGATCGATAGATGATAGATCGATGGCGCTGTGTGTCGTTTGAAACGAGAAGTTTTCTTATAGTTGTGCTTTATACCGCAATATAACCGAGTTCCACGCGGGCGAAGCCGCGGGCGGAAAGCTAGTACTTCATAAATATGGTAGAGTTTTGACAAAGAGATAAAGTGTAAATTGCATTGATTTAACTAAACATGAATAAAATTTGGAAAAAGTCGCTTTTACTCAATTTTTTCACAATAAATGTAAAACTAATTTACTTGCGATAAAGAAGTAAATCCAAGATTAAATTTTATTCTCGTTTGATTAAATGAACTTTTAACAAAATAAAATAACACATTTCTTTCATTAAAAAAACGAGCTAGGTACATATTTATGTTTACGCGGGACTTAATCACGGTATTTTTTAATTACCTCTCGACCACGAGTCAACTCGTGACCACGGTCTCTGTAACGTCGAGAGGTAATTAAAAAATGCCGTGATTAAGTCCCGCGTAAACATAAATATGTGTGAGAATCACGAAAGTTTTAAACAGGACCTAGGTACACTCTATGTACTATCTAAAATAAATTTAAAAAAATATCCATAAAAGTCAATTTTCCGTTAAGTCTCAGGGCAATAAATTGTATAGTTCTCTAGTTATTCATGTTGTCAAGGCCGCCATACACTTTCTTCCAAACAGGTGAAAGGACTGTGTTAGTTCAGTGCGCATGCACTGGCGGCGGACTTTGACGTGCCAGTCTCCGGTATTTCACGTGGCAAGATTTTAAGAAGTGGGGGTAATTTACCCGTGTGGTGCCGGGTTAGAATAGCACCTCCCCCTTTCTTCCCGTGGTTGTCGTAAGAGTCGACTCTGGGAAAGGGTTGGTGTATTGTGGGCGATGGGCTAGCAACCTGTCACCACAATATCACGTTTGACCATCTGGTTACCCTGAATTTGCTAAACGTGGCACTGGATTTTTGAATTCATGTGCTCTGCCTACCCCTCCTGGGAATACAGGCGTGAGAATATGTATGTATGTATGGGTAATTTCGCGCATCGTGCGTACCACATAGGAATAAACAATAATGCCTTACATTACATTACATACATCACGCCTGTATTCCCTAATGGTGTAAGTAGAACCGTAGTATCCCAGCGGTTCGAACTGTGGCCTCTCAAGCAGAGGGTCGTGGGTTCAAACCCCGGGCACGCACCTCTGAATTTTTCGGAATTTATGTGCGATATCGAATTTGATATTTATCACGAGCTATTCGGTGAAGGAAAACATCGTGAGGAAACCTACACACAGCGACGAAGTAATTCAACGTTGTGTGTGAAGTTCCCAATCCGCACTGGGCCCGCGTGGGAACTATAGCCCAAGCCCTTTCATACTGAGAGGAGGCCTGTGCCCTGCAGTGATGTAAATCACAATGGAAGATGCGCAGCAGTAAACGTAGCGGTTAACGCGCATGCGTGACGAGCCGGCGAAAGTGTGTCCGTCCGTATTCCGAGACGCCGAAAGCCCGAAACGGTGCGGAAACATTCCCATGGTTAGATTCAAGAGTGCCCGGTTAATGTACGACCGGATAGCCCAGCGGTTAGAGAACCTGACTGTGAAGCTTAAGGTCCCGGGTTCGATCCCCGGTCGGGGCAGATGTTTGTATGATGAATACGAATGTTTGCTCTCGAGTCTTGGATGTCTACATGACATGTATATATCAGTAAGTTTATCCGTTGTCTAGTACCCATAACATAACACAGGCACTAAATTGCCTAATTTAGGACTAGATGATTGGTGTTAATTGTCCAGTGATATTAAAAAAAAAATCTTATTAAGATATGTGTCTTTTATAAAGCACTTTTAGTATTTTTTTTAAACCGTGTGGGTTTAATAACACAAAGCAGTTTTATCCTCCTGACGACCGGCGTCAAATCACGTGCAGTTCAAAATTGACTCTTAATGTCAATAGACAAAGTTACAAATGACTTTAATTTTACGTACTATGTATAGTACGCAGGTCGTCAGGAGGTTAAGCCAAGGATACATTAGGGGACAAATGTCCCACGACATGTCAAGCGAAGCCGGCCGATTTCGCCGTCATCGCCATATCTGGCGACATCGCGCGACTTATTGTGTCGTGTTGACACGTGTCGCGGGATGTTGCCAGACATGTCGAGCGAACTCCGACAACGTCGCGCTACTTCACCCGACGTTGCTGGGGACACGTGTCGTGGGACATTTGTCCCCTAGTGTATCCTTCGCTTTAGTGACTTTTTAAGAAGCCATGTGGTGTCGGGTTTAGGATAGACGCCTCTATTTCTTTTCTCTGTGTATTGAGAGAAGACGAAGGAAATGGTATATTATATTTTAGGCGTCAGGCTAGCAACCTGTCACTATTGTGCCTATTTCATCTAACTTTTACAAATACACATACACCTACATCACGCCTGTATTCCGTCATATAAATCGTCACATAGTCAACACCACGACTATTTCACGTTTGGTTGCCACATTTAGCTTAGATTTGGGTTTAAACATAGAAGAAAGAAGACAGATTGTTAGCTTTTCGCCTGTCGCCTAAAACACGCTTAAACCTATACCTTACATGCTTTTTGATTTTTTTCAGTTAATTGTCTAATCTAAAATGAAATTGAGTAGGTATACTTACATGCATAACCACGACATGGGTTCAAATTCCAACAATGACAAAAGACTTGTCGTGACGCGGTCAAATTATTATTTGACTGCAATTGTATTTTTCCACCATAATGATAAAATTATTCGTTAAGAGGGCGCACACATTTTTCACGAACGTAATTATAATATCAGGCGGGGAAGAGAAATTCAGGGGCAGGGCAGGGGTAAGAGGCACCACAGACCATAACTCGTCGAGTTATGAGTGATTATGGTCTGTAGAGCCCTCTTATCCCTGCGTTTCTCTTCCCCCACCTGAACTTAGTGGTTTTGGACCAATGTTTAAAAAATCGTGAAAAATAAATTAACTCATATTTAGCCATGAAAAAAATATGGTTAGACTAAACATATTCTGTAAATTTACAATAAAATTGTTTCATTTGTAATTACATTAAAATCAATGAGAAAAAAAATAAAGCAATAGTTCGACTTTGAAATTATGTAAAATGATATTTGAATAATAAAAACCAATAATTTGATGCATGTCTCTCCGTTAATCCCCAGTAGACTATATTGTCTATCAGATAATAACAAGTTTATATCGTTTATGGTAAATTTTAATGGAAAATTTTCAAGTGAAAGACAGCTCTGACGCGTATTTTTGTGAAAACCCTTCAACAAATTGGCTAAGTAAAAGAAATCTGTGTTGCTAATAAAATATTTTTTTCCGTTAATCCCTAGAAAAAGAGTTTATTTATATGTTACAGTACTTTTTCTTTAAAAACTTAAGGATTTATAGCTTTCTGAAGCATTTGAAAAACATCAAAATCACCGAATTTTGTGTGCACGCTCTTAATGCTACCTACATTTTAACGTTCGGCGGCGTAATCAAATTTCTACCTTGCTCTCAAAGTTACAGGGTTAATTTTCCTGTACATTTGAGAAAACTACGTAAAAGTAAACCAATAAAGTATGAAAGTAGTTTTTTTAACCGCAAAGAGTCGCATAATCAGGCATGTAAAAGAGCTTTAATAACTTAACGATTTAGATAAAGATGTAGTGAAAAAAGTTTGTCGATCCTATTTCATCGGAAAAACTGGGGGTATGGTAGTGCTGCCGCCAAGTCGTATAAAAAACCCATATTTGGCACTTTTAGCTGACATTGAAACTACAAAGTAAGAATATAATTAGTAATTAATTTTAGTCCAGTTTTCAAAAAATCATAAAAATTTCGTAAGAATGGGAGTTCATCACACTTTCAAACACATAAAATAAACATGCATTTCGCCAATTGTTGCAAGGCATGTAACGTCGTAATTTAAATAACACAAATATGAAAGTAAACACGATTTTTTTTTATTTATCAATAATTATTATCAAACAACTAGACACAAGTGCCAGAACCACGATAATTTTATGTGCATATCTATGTGCATATGCCATAATTGACATGAGCACCAAGAGTATGTACCTATGTATGAAAAGAAAGTGAAGTACATACACTTGAGTGACTTCCGTACTGTCTTGTCTGTTTTGCGACAGAAGGTTTCAAGAACAAAAAGAACAGAACAAAAAGAAACAGAACAAAAAGAAAAAAAGATACTTGTTTTTTTTTTACAAGTATTGTTGTTTTTTATGGGATTCATGTTTCTCGTACCCTACTTTATTTCAAGGGTTTTTTTGATACCATAAAACAAGCATCTGTAATGTACTTATATAAGAATGTCACTCGGAAATGTGATTGATATTACGAGTTTTCCAGATGACAAAGCATCACCTTTACATTTTTTTGTCTTACAATACTATGTCATATTGCCACAAATAAAGCAAAAGAAAACTTACTCACGGCGGGTCCCAATACTCAAAATGTTGGATGTATCATCATACTTAAGTAAGTACTTAGCATAATAATATAATTGACCGTGAATATTTCAACAGTCTATAGCTAGCACGATTTGTATGATACAGCCTGGTGACATACGGACGGACGGACGGACGCACAGTAATAGGGTCCCATTTTCACCCTTTGAGTACGGAACCCTAAAAAAACGCTACTGCAAGTGATGCTGGCGATGGTTTGGCTTACTAGAGACTGGAAAACGACAGATAATGCATTAATGTACGTCACTTTCTATCTCTAGTAGGGCTTCTCGTTAACTGGAGATAATTTCAATTTTCCCTGTGTGGCATCGGGTTTAAGTTTACTATAATTATTATCGAACCGCGATGAGAAAGGGATTCGAGAGAACCGTTAGCACAATTGTACTTAATAAATGATTAAATATAATTATAAACCAATATTTGATATCTTCATAAGTGCAGACCCTTATAGATAATAGAATGCTGAATATGATTTGCATATTTAAACTCCATTCTCGGTAAATACTGTTTTTTTTAATAAAGAATTGTAATATCATATTCATATCTGACAAATCTGTCACTAACCACATTATTTCGCTTTATCAAATTGCCGTAGCTGTTCAAAAATACATAAATAAATAAAAAATTTAAATACATTAAAAACGCTACAGGTTTAAGAAAGTAACTCTATTTTGATCTCAAGTATTATCTCTTAATGCTAACGGAAATCAATAGAAAAACGCTACATAATTTGATATTTTTTCCATGCTTTGAAAATTCATTGTACCAAAATAACAATTTACTTTATCTGCATACTCTACCACTGACAATGTCATACCATGCATTTAGTTCAAAAATGACACACGAGTTCAATCCCTTTCTAAACGCGGTTTGATAATAAAATAACTCCGCTCTATTTCTTCCGAGTAGGTACGTCGTATCATTTGGTTTGGTCAAATCAAGAGAATGTATGAAAAAAGATTTACTAAACATTATACGGGTAATGTGGATGGGTGCATGGGGAGGGGAAGACCTATACCTAGGCGGACATTCCGTGACCAAATCGCGGACGTTTTAGAAACAGAACGTCTAGTGTATTCAAAACTATCATAGACTCAATAGCAATTTCGTTTGCGAATTAACGCGGAATTGTATGTAGACGTCTCGACCGCGGCAGTTGTGCAAACGTTCCGCTGGCGGCGCTGTCTCAGTTTCCATACAATTTTGCGATAATTCGCAAACGAAATCGTTATCGACTAGGGGCTCAGATACTGTGAATTCATAAAAGTCATCGACTACATACCTAGTAGCGGTTACTTATATAATACGAGACGAACCAGCGATTTGGCGGCAACTCAGTCAAGGCTGGTAACTATCATAGCCCTTCTGAAGCCGTGCTGACTGATATTATCTAGAATTACATAATTATCTACAGAATTTAGCGTGTTTTGAAAACTGGTATTAAGAACGGAGGGGCAATAACTAACATTCAAACCTACATACAGTCACGAACAGGGATTGTTGAGCCACTTGCCACTGTTCGCAATTTATACGTGTAATCAATGACCGATGTGACTGACAGATGTTAGCTATTGGATTAGTATTACACGACCAAGTTACAAACATTGGTAAGTGGCTCAATAATCCCTGTTCGCGATGGTACATACCATAAATCACACCTGCATTCCCAATGGAGTAGGTATGCAGTAGCAGGGCACACGAAACGCTACATAGTTCAAACCGTGATTCTTTCATGTTTCCTAGCAGCTTCTAGCATAGTTTTAGGCTTCAAAAAGAGGTACTGACAGGTTGCTAGCTTATGGCCTACTAGCTTTTGCCCGCGGCTACGCTCGCAAATTCGGGGTGACACAGAAGAGATCTTGTTAGACACGGCTCGCATACCAATTTATAGCTTTTTACGTTGAAAATCGCGTAATTCTACTATTTTTCCTATCGTCATATTTTGTAAAATTCAAACAAAATCTTTATAAATTGTAGCCTATGTGCTATTCTGATGTATAAGCTACATTACTGCAAAGTTTCATTAAAATCCATTCAGTAGTTTTTGTGTTAAAGAGTAACAAACATCCAAACATCCAAACAAAGTAGGATTTATAATATTAGTAGGATAACATACCTAAATCTCTGTCGATTCTTACGACACAGACGGAAGAATTGGAGAGGTGTTATTCGAAACTCGATGCCGCATAACAAACAATATTATTGATAAGTTCCGATCGTTCGTATTTTTTTCGTGATATGGGATTTCTTACGATTTGTTAAGCCCGTGTGGTGCCGGGTAAAAATAGCTCTGGGAAAGGGTTAGTGTATTGTGGGCGATGGGCTAGCAACCTGTCACTACAATATCACGTTTAAACATCTAGTTACCTGAAATTGCGAAACGTGGCACTGGATTTTTGAATTCATGTGCTCTGCCTACCCCTCTTGGGAATACAGGCGTGAAAATATGTACGTACATTGTATGTATGTATCTTAAGTAAATTATTGGATCGACACCCTGGGGTTTTAAAAAAAAATCACTACACCCCTCTGGCATCTCCACTCACCCCAATTTTACGGTATATGTATAATTTTTAAAATTGAATAATATTTTGGAAGTGCTATATTCAATGCAATTCGGAACGTGGGAGCAGAGTATTATAGTGTTCGGCAATAAACTTGGCCAGGTTTTTATGGTAGAGGTAAGTTCACGCATCGTTTTTTCTAGGTAAAAGCGATGCGCGAATTTAGGGTCTCGCCATGTTAGTCGACGCCTTTTCGGCAAAACGCGGACGGAAAAAGCTTTATGTCAACGCAATAAGGGCGAAGAAGGTGTCAATCGGCTCGTTTCGTGTGGTCTGAGGGTAGCCGAGCCGTTTGACGCCTTGTTCGCTCTTATTGCGTTGACATAAAGCTTTTCCGTCCGTGTTTAGCCGAAAAGGCGTCGACTAATGCGGGGAGACCCTTGCCGACCACAATAAACAATGGTAGGTAATGTGTGCATCATTTTGCAGATAAATTCCGACATAGATGTGAATTGAACCCATGACCCTACGCTTGATAAGTACCAAATTTATGCAACAAATTTTCTAGCTCCTTATGTATCACAACACTCAGCTTTTTTGAAGTAAAATAACACAAATTACAAGTTGAACCTACTTTATTCTACCAGTCGTCCTCGGCATGATAGTTAGGGCAAATGTAACTTTCAAATTTGGTACTAACATCCATTTACCCTAGTAGTGCTAGAGTTACGTGAAATGACATCACATTCCATACATTTACCTTCAAGGCCAGACGAATGTACTTTAAACATTCGTTTCGTGTGATCTGCCTACCCTATTTGGGAATTCAACCGTGATGTATGTATTAGGGGTGTCACGAATGTAAAAGTTTACACATTCGCGAATGCAAGTGCGAATGTCCAGGATACGAATGTTCAAATGCGAATGTTCAAATAGTAATTGTTAATAAAACCAAACTTGAAAATATACAGTCACAAAATGAACATTGAAAGTATAATGAGCACAATTTTTTTTTTTAGTGAAAACTAACAAAAAAAAAATGTAATAAAATCAACAATCATCGAGCGAGCGAGACAAAACGCAAACTGCACACATTCGCATTTGCAATTTTTGCAAATGTGAATGTCGATACGAATTAAAAGAATGATGCGAATGCGAATATTCGTGACATCTCTAGTATGTATCTATGTCTATAGCTAGCACAGCGGCAAAGATAACAAGATGTGTCAAGTATAGAGACTAAGCTGTTAATCATTGGGGTATTTACCTCAAACCGCCTCAAATACTTAATGCACAAGCTGTTCTAACATTGGGCTTGGTTCAGTACAGTCAGCCTCACGAAGTCAAAACTGAGCATTTGTGGCATTGTGATAATATTACATTACTTTGTTTTTACTTTGTTCCCCGTGTGGTGCCGGGTTAGAATAGCACCTCCCCCTTTCTTCCCGTGGGTGTCGTAAGAGTCGACTCTGGGAAAGGGTTAATGTATTGTGGGCGATGGGCTAGCAACCTGTCACTGCAATATCACGTTTAACCATCTGATTACCCTGAAAATGCTAATCGTGGCACTGGATTTTTGAATTCATGTGCTCTGCCTACCCCTCTTGGGAATACAGGCGTGAGAATATGTATGATGTGTATGTATGTTTTTGAGAGGATGTCTATGTCGCAAAAAGAGGGACGTTCTTATATTTCTAAACATTGCTGCATTTGAATGTTTGTAACGATTACGATGCATTTTTTTGTGAAATTTTAATTTAAGAAAATCCGATAGTGCCTATCGTAGCTTTTAGTCACTAAAATATCGTAATACTTAATCTAAACCAAGGACTATCACACATTGTGATTATTGATATAAACAAAATGTATAATTAGAACAACAATGGATACCTACCAGTTGATAGGTATGTATATTCTATATTTTTACTCAATCCGAAAACCTTTCTCGACCGCCTTGCAGGGGTCTTATGACCCCCTATGAGGTCTCTACCCCCAAAGTGAAAAACAGAGACACAGATCTATTTCAAGCTCCGAGTGTACTAATAATATAATGACCCAAACTGGCTAATTGAAACAATTCATGTTAGTCACATAGCGTCGTTCGTCTTCGTCCTGACATGACTATGTGAATAACAATTAAGGATTAAGATTCAAAACGCTACTGCTAGCTACCAAACTTATACACGTGGCATTCTCTATATTTTTAGAGTTCCGCACTTTAAAGGGAAACAAACGGAACCTTTAAGTCCATCCCACCTAAATTATCATACATACGAACGATACGATATGGTTTTGACATCTTCATTTCTTTTTCAAACCAAATTAGTTATTGTCATAAAAATGTACGTTACCAAAACGTCAAAAATGCTTTTAAAATTCCTTTATGCCACTGAACATAAGTTCGATGTATACACATTTTGACGCTACGACTATATAATGTTCTATCGTTACCTACATATTTTTTTACACACGTAAATACAAACTTAGAAACTATCATTATCTTTCAAATTTCGTCGTTCACAATCCTGACTGGCCCATTTACTTACTTAAACTTACGCACTTGTTTATTAAGTATTTTTTTTTAAGTACTCAAAGTTATAATTCTGCTACAATGCCTATAATAATACAACAAAGACATTTCCGCGCTGTGTCAGTCATACAACCAACCAATCGAAGACTCATTAGTATCTTCTGTACTCTATAGTAATCACCGTTACGCAAAGTATCGGATGACAGGCCGCCTCTGACGCAACAACCAATCAGATGCGACTGTATCGCGGAGAGAACTACGTGTATCACATGTGGTACACTTACTAACCACAGGTGAATATGGTTTATCATATATGATACATCACTTTACTATCACGACTGCATTCCTCAAAATGATAAAAATTGTTATACCAAATTGTGGCCATACTTACTGATGCAATTTTTATAACACACACTTGGGTTCTGCCCATGTTATACTAATGTACCTATAGCTCTTTGATATACAGCTTCATACGCGTGTGGAATAGGGTTTAGAATTACACCTCTCCATTTCTTCCGTGGATGTCGTAGCGGCAAAGGAAATTGGTTAGGGTCTATTTTAGACGACAGCCTAACGACCTGTCAGTAATTATAATATGACCATCTAAACTTTAAGTTAAAATAATTTTAAACAAAAAAAAACCGACTTCAAATTCGGGCTATACTGAAAGCATTTGTCTAATAATGAGGGTGACCTTCCATCACCAGCAGTCCTCACTAATTACTGAAATTATAATTTCCAGTCTGCAGGTGCATTCAGTATTGAAAGAATTATCCTTTAACTCCTAAGTTTTGAGCATTTGACCTTCCATCATCAGCTCAGTCATATTTTTTTTTACTGCCAGACGTAAATACTGGTGTAGCTTTGAAAAATGTACTAAAAACATTACTTGTGCCAATAAAATTTGAGGGTTGCCCTCGATTTCCCTCATATTCCATCATCAGATCAAGATATGCTGGCAATGGGACCACCTGGAAACTATACCCTTTCAAACAAAAAAAGAATTTTCCAAATCGGTCCAGGCGTCTTCGAGTAAACAGCGAACACACATAAAAAAAAAATTAAAAAATTAAAAAAAAATATCCCGACGAATTGAGAACCTCCTCCTTTTTTTGAAGTCGGTTAACAAGAAAAACGCTAAAAGTGACTACAAGTAGGCTTAGTTTTGTCTGTATTTGGTTTCGTGTGCTCTGCCTACCCCGTTTGAGACGTGATTTGTGTATACTGTATGTATCCAGCTATAGCCTAAAATCGAATTTCATATTCACCACGAGTTATTCGGTGAAGGAAAGTATCATGATGGACCTCTACACAGTGACTGATTCAATGTTGTGTGAAGTTCCCGATCCGCACTGATCACTGAGAGGAAGGAGGCTTACCACAGCAACACGCGCGAGACTTACTGTCATTTTCTCACGTCTCTAGTTAGACAGTGACAGGTATAGCGCGCAACTTTGCCAGTGCCTTGTGCGGTGCGTGTCAGTGGGTGTAAGCAATTTTTTTTTATTCAATAGTATGTTGTGTTTGTGCCGGGTTAGAATAGCACCTCCCTGTTTCTTCCCGTGGGTGTCGTAAGAGTCTACTCTGAGAAAGGTTTAGTGTATTGTGGGCGATGGGCTAGCAACCTGTCACTGCAATATCACGTTTAACCATCTGGTTACCCTGAAATTACTAATAAACATGGCACTAGATTTTTGAATTCATGTGTTCTGCCTACCCCTCTTGGGAATACAGGCGTGAGAATATGTATGTATGTTGTATTAAATATTTATTTTATTTATTTATTAAATATACGAAGGTTGAAGAATTAAGAAAGGTTAGACAAACTCTAGATCAATGGAATGTTTTTGACCATTGACTAACGTAACATAGGCACTAGTTTAAAGGAAATTAAAAAAAACGTCATTAGTCACGAAACAATATCAAGAATATACAAGGTAAACGTCCCTGTGCGGGACACTGACCAATACTTTGACACTTGCAATGTCATAGTAAGACAGGTGACAGATGGGTCACATCTATTGGGCGTTGAGACGTCGAGCAATGGTACTTTTACTTTACGAGTAGTTTACACTTAGCAGAAATAATAACAGAAAGAGAAACATAAAAATATTTGACACGTTCATGGGCAATACAGTGGTCGGCAACAAACTTGGCCATATTTTAAGTGGTGGGGGTAAGTTTACATGCTGACCACTATACGTCGAGAGACGGAATTTGAGATCCCGATAAGATAGCACCACGTCTGTAAACAAGAATTAAAATTTTACGAAAAATGGCACTCCGTTTGCAGTCGGATGTTTTTCTTTTTTTTTGTAGGAACCGCCGTTGCCACAAACACACTCGCTATTGCACATAAAGCACGAAGAAGCACGTGTTTGTAGCACTACGTCTGTGGCTGTATGATTCCCTTGACCATTGCCTTCTGTGGCTGATAGTGCCGCAGTAGAAGCCTTAGCCCTCGCTTGACGTGATCTTCCATCTCCTGGCGGTCACCTCAACACAGACATTCAGAACAGAGTACTTAAATAAGACAATAATGTCATTTAGTATGGAGAAATTTTATATCAGATCAAAAGTAATTAGAAATTACCGTCTCCGTGAACGTGTTAAAATAAACATCGCTTTAGTTCTTGAACGTAAAATTGCACCAAAAGCAAAAGAAATCATCGAACCGTGGTGTCTTTCGGAAACTTCCGATTAATTCCGAAGTTTACCGACGAGCGACGCTCTATGGCTCTATCCACGCTCTATGTGCAACTTCCTGCGCAATGCCAACAACGAAAGTACAGTGAAAGCTTTTACCCAAAGCTCAGCCCATTTCTCCGTAACTGTGTCAAGGAAGGTTGTTCTCCACTTGCGCCGGCTGAGGTCGGTGACATAATTGGCGTTGGCCCATGGTTCCGGTCATCCAACACGTAATGCACATTGCGTCAGGTGCGGCCTTTACCACTGCCGCCGACACGTCTCTGGCCGCACCTGGTTGCGAGACTCTCAAAGTCCATGCTGATGACATTTTGTCTTTGTAAGCTGTTTTGATAGGCCAAGTTGTTTGGGCGTTTTACACATACCTACCTTAGAGCAAAAAACCAAAAACTGAGACTCATCCAAGTTTCGATCAAACATTATCAATGTAAAAATGTATCCCATTCAGCATAAAACAAATTTCTGACGGGTTCTATTAGATAGAAGTAGTTATTACTATATGAATCTATCAGTGTCTTGGAATAAACCATCATTACACTAAGACAAAAGTGTCGAAAAAAAACATGGTACGATGTGAAGTAAGTAAAACACATAGGAGTATCTGATTAGATGTAAATAAGATAAAGTAAGTAAGTACAATTTAAAGAGCCCTATTTAAAATTGCAATTGCAAGCCGAATTAAGTTTTCTGGATTTTCAGCTAAGCCATCTCGTCTCGTTACAGCGACAGAAATATAAATACTCTCATATAATGAAAAAGCGCGTTTTATCAGATAAAACTTAATCACACGAAGTATACTTTGGTGCAGTTTCATATTCAGTTTTGGTTTCCAATACAGATGGACCGTATTTTTCCACTCAATAATATTTTTTTCCGGCGTCAATGGAAAAGCGCGATATCAAGTCTGAGCAACAACTATTGATCTTGCGAGCAAACGATAATGCAACAGCAACCTATTTACCGAGCTTATTTACTCAATACACACAACTCTGTTATTCCAAAGTCAACGAAGTTGTATTATCTGTTGCTTAAAAACAAAGCATTTCTTCTAACTTGCGTCTCGTAAGTAGGTACTTCATTTTCTTGGAGCTTCGAAAAAACTTAACGTAAAATTGAGAACATTTAATAATGTTACTGCAATAATGACTTCCAGTTTTTCCCTTAGATTCCAGAGAAACAATCAAATTATGAAGTTAAAAGTATATTTAATCTTATACAAAACGGCGTATAGTCCCTTTCAAGTATACCTATTCTTCGCACAATGTTCGCTTCATACACACGTATTTTTCAGTCTACCAGACTCTTAGTAGGTTCTTTATCATGCCGCGACATTTCCTAGTTACAAATCTGGTTTATGTATTGTATGCTTTAGGCGACAGGCTAGCAACCTATCACTATTTATACCTCTTCCTTCTGCCTTCAATCTTCATCTTCTTCAATTATGTCTGAAGTAGCTTTGAAACGTCAAATAGTCACGTTTCATGTGCTCTGAGCCCATTTGGGAACACAGGCGTTATTGTGTATGTATGTAATTCTGGCAACACAGCAGATCCCGCGCCGTCAACTCCCGCGCGTCGCAGTGGGTCACCGAGTAACGCGGTCATGCTCAACAAACTGGTTCCTAGCTAATGCCACGGCCCCGTGGCCGCAAAAAAACATAAATAAACATTATTTAACGCATTACGAGGGATTTTCGCAATGCCTGAAGTGGGGGGAGGTTTTAGTTTAATCCCATGTTCCTATTGGATGAATTATTTGAAACTGAAACTCAAAAATCTATAAAATAAAAACGAGCTATTCGTTAGTCTGGGTAAAGCTCGAGAAAAGCCGGGTTGTTGTAGTTGATTTTAGTTTTCATATATGTGTTATCGTAGTTTAGGGAAGGTTTAAAAAACGGTGAGAAAATTTGGAAATATTGCGAAAAAAATCTTGCTAAAGCGGAACGAAGATCGCCAGGCCAAGTAACAATAAATTAAAATCAAATCAAAATTTCGACAGAACTATCATGTAGCCGTCATTAGTCTGTAAAACAGTGTAATTAATTATTCTACAGCCTTCTTCGAAACGATAACTAGCCACGTGCTAAACGTCTTCAGGAATCAACAATCATTGATGAGTTCTCTATAAAACCGAACAGAATCTCACACGCGTGATAGCCTCTGTGAATTGCAGTGGAAATAATTACTCTTCAACACGCTTAGCCATTCGAAGTCGGAATGGTCGGATTAATTTACGAGTAGCCAGTGTGATCAAGTGTGATGCCTCTATATTAACCCATCCGGTATGACATTGTATTTTTACATTTCGATATCACCTTCAAGGCTGAACTACAACATACATGCATACTATAGGAGCCAAGATATTCCTGACCAACACCCACCATTATAATCTATTTGCAGTAAACGTTATAGTGACATTGTATAGGTCAGTTAACTAAAGCTGGCACGTTCACAGTACTCACACTTGCGCAATTTTGCTAAACAGTATGTTTACAATTAATAATTTTAATCAAATCGGGCAGACTTTTCATGATACGTATGCAGTGCAAAGTCACGCCGCGTGCAAATTCACAGAGACTGCACAAACCCAATGCGTACGTCTGTTTTACGTGCCAGCTTTAGTTAACTGACCAGTAACATTGTATTGCGCAATCTCTACAAAGGTTTTTTTTTTACTTTTATTGTGAAAACATTCTGAGATGGGTTCAAATCAATTGTTTCGACTGAACATAACATAAACATCGGATTAGACGAAACATTAAAGCCACAGCTATTTCACGTTTCATAATTCAAGTTAGACCAGTGTTTTCCAATTTAGGGGTCACAAACCCCTGCGGTCTCATTACACCCTGCAAGAGATTTCTTGATTGAGTACAAAATATAAGGTGCTAACAAATTAGTCACGGATATTTTTACAGCTGATAGTCCTCGATTTTAGGGGTACATTTAAGTATGAAACATCATAGGTTTTATTGTGTTTTTTTGGAGAAAACTAGGAAACAAATTTGGCACGTTAAAACATCCTGTTAATAAGATAATTAAATGAGACCTCTTTAGACATTCTAGAACCTCTTTAAACAATCAACCTACAGTCTTCCCGCCGAGTCAAAATGACATTTACGAAAAAAAAACCTTTTGACGCGACATGCTAGAGTTGCCAGGTGTCCCGATTTCCGCGGAACGTCCCAATTTTCACGAGTCATAAAATGAAAAATCAGTATCATTCATAAAAATGCATACAAATAATTCAAAATAGCACGTATTACATCATTAGCGCTAAAGGTATTGAATTTAAGTTTAAAGGTTTGTTTTAATCCAGGAATAACATTTGCTTGGAGACCGATTTCGATGCAACTACTCCTGGCGCCATCTAGTCATAGAAATTTGTTTTTTTTGTTTGTCCAGATCTACAACCTTAAATCCCAATTTATTTTACCATAATGTACCGATTTAAACAAATCGTACCTAGCAACACTAGACATGACAGACAGTGTTAACATGTGGACAGGTGCATAATAGGGTGATTATTTTAAAGAATAATTGTAAATTATTTTTTTTGTTCGGTAAATTAAAACAATAAAATTATATACAAAGGTTCCTTAATTACAGTTAAAAGTTAATTATTTTAATGTAATCTATTACCTCTTAAAATATCCGTGACTAATTTGTTAGCACCTTATATAATAAAAAGTGAACTAGGTACTATGCATTGTTGTTCTAATTATACATTTTGTAATTTAAAATCTAAGTACCGGAAAGGGAAGGGGTTTTTTTATTTACCTACACTGCATTAGGGAATAACACCACAGATTCTGTGTATGCCTTTGCCAGAACGAAAGTGTCAACTCAATTTTCTCTTGTTTCAGATATAACAAGAATGTGTCAGTGACTGCCTCCAAAATGTCAGGTCGGGAACTAGCTGTGAAGATTTCCCACGCCTACAAGTACTATGGGACGGAAGGCAAACCAGACTACAAGAGCGTGCTCAAAAATTTCAGCATGAGTGTCGAGAAGGGCGTCATGTAAGTGTTATAATACATAATACAGTAACGATATATCGTAGCGATATGCAAAGTTGGAACTTCGACTACTCTTCGATATCTTGAGAATTAAAAGTAACTGTAGAAAAGGTTCCTAGCCTGTCGGCTGAAATATGCCTTTCCTTAGTCACCTTTTCCGACATTAACGGTAGGAATGGAGAGGTGAAATTCTAAAACCGGCTCCATACGGGAAACAGGTGCCCTATATCTGGATCCCTAACGTTTTTTAACCTATTTTTGCTGTCCCTAACGATTTATGTCATAATGATCATTTGTCCTAACACTATGCCATCTTAAGTTTTCCTAAACATTTTATTTCCTCGTGGGAACTATAGCCCAAGCCCTCTCATTCTGAGAGGAGGCCTGTGCCCTGCAGTGGGACGTATATAGGCTGATGATGATGATGATTAAACATTTTATTACAAGAACGGTTGTTTTGTCGCTCGGCGCGCTACGCTATGGTCATAAAACAAACCTAACCTAACCTAAGTATTTCATTTCTATTTTTGAATTATGGAAAATGATTGTTATTGCAATTGATCGGTAGGGCTACCATTAGGACAAAACAATAAATTCTGTCAAATGATTTTAGGACAAATTTAATGAGAATGAGGGATCTTGAGGGAGACCCAAATAAACTCTAGAAAAGGGCGCCAAAAACATTAGAGCTGACATTGAACGCCATCCCAGACCATTCGCATTCGTTCCGCGTACCTAGGGCACTCTTGAACATGACCGCTGATGTTGCATAACCCGCTGCAACAACCTGCCTACTAGAATTACCTGTTTACTATAATTCTAACCTTTCTGAGGTGTCGGATTGAGAATAGGGTAGAAGACTAAAAAAAAAACTTTAAAGAAACTAAAAATAACTGGTCCGTCAGGTATTACCAAAAAATATTAAACACATAATTTTCATTTTCTTTGACGAACAAAAAAATATACAGCGGCTAAAAGTTTCGCGTGACGTCACAAGAGGTTCTCTGTTACAATCTTTCATTTTTGACGTGACAACGTCTTATAATTCGATGGAGCCGGCTGCACGCCCGAAAAAACATGACGTATGCGGCGTTACCTCGATATTTGAGGCGTCCCACTAAACCAATTACGTTGCAGAAAGTTTATCAGAATTTCAACTCCAATTCTCAACCTTCGATAGCTCAGTTGGTAGAGCGATGGACTCTAGAGGAATAGGTCACTGGTTCAAATCCGGTTCGAAAGAGTTCTTTTTGTATTTTTTTTTAATGCATGCTATAAAATATGTTAGTTTTATTATAATATTGAATGAATATACTGTAGTAATTCATTCAAAATAAAATTAAATAAAATAAAAATAAAATATTTTCAAAAATGGAACCATTCCATCAGTATTTTCTTATGACGTTGTCACGTTCAACCATCGTCCGTAAGCGGATTTTACATATAACAGATTTTTTTATCTAAATTTTATTGATTCCTAAAAATGATGCTAAAAGTGGCAAAGAAGCGTGAAATAGTTAATGGCTTTGTCTATGTCGCGTATCGTGTGATCTGGGAATACAGGCGTGACGTATGTATGACTTCTTTTTACGACGTCCCCGGTTATAGATTGTAAGGAAAGAGTCTGAAACAAAGCATTATTACGTGAGTTTTTTAACCCTATCAAATCGCAGAATCAAATTGTGTTTTTAACTGTGTAAAGAGGTTCCTGTACCATCGGACCTATTGATTCGTGACCCACAATAGAACCTATTCACAGTGAACATCATAGTAACATTGCATTGCTTGACAAAGGAAATCTTTATTACATTTATTGTGACAACGTTCTGCGGTGGGTCAGGAATCAGTTGGTCCGATTGTACCTGTAAGCTTAGCACAGCAATGCGCGTGAGTCGTTTCTGTCGTCTATAGTTCAACAGTGACAGGTACAGCCTTTCTCGCGCGCAAATCTACTCGCGCCATGTCGTGATAAGCCTAGTTCTCCTTAGCCTATTTTCATTTAAGTATCATTGCATCATAAAAAATATAGTTTTCTCAATGACGTTTACTAATAATTAGTCTTTATAGGCCTGCAAAATGGTTTTCCCTGTGTGCCGTCGGATTTAAAATTGTATCTCTCTATTCATTCGTAACTAGCCTTTTAACTTTTAAAACAGCGTTCTCGAAGACACTGACGTCTGCATCCTGTGCCTGGTCTTCGCTGGCACCACCCTATTTACTAGCTACAAATAGTTGATAACATAAAATAACCGTAATTGATAGTCTCCCTATAAAATCTTCGGAAATATCTATTCCTACTATGCTGCCCCGAAAATGCTTAAAAATTAAAATTTAAAATTTACAATCACTGCTAATACAGACAGTGAGTGGGTCTTTCTCAAAAAAGTGGCAACGCAACCTGTCAGTAGGTTTCTCTTAGAACTTTTTTTTTGTCAAGCACTAATCTTGTAATTAAAAATTGTATTTAAATTAAAGGACATTTTTTACATAGTGGCCAAATGTTTTAACATAAAAATAATATAAATTAATAGGTTAAAAAAATAATTAAAACTACGTTTTGTCGTTCACTTGTCGTGTCCCAACGCGAGGGACTTATGTTTGGAGCTAAAAAATACGTATATATTTCCCATTTATTTTAATTTGTGTTCTATATTTCACTGACATATATGATCAGGATTTAATATTATTGTTTCGAATAAAAGAATTGTACCTACATGGCTAATTATTTGCAATTAAAGTTTGTCCATGGTAGTTTTTGTCGCTCACCTGTCAAGACATAAACGCTATTCCTGTGCGAATTCTATTACGCCTAATCCATCTCACCTAGCATGAGACGAAAGCTGCAACTGTGTGCTAACGCTGGTGGAAGTAGCAAGTCAGCGATGTGTCGGTAAAAAAAAATACAAACAATACAATCACGCGATCGGGAGTTTGTAACGGTTAAGTTGTCTTTATTCTGTCTTTCATATTTTGGTTTCTGTATGAGCTAATTATCTGATAATACCCTAAAATATGTGAAAGGCGGTTTACTTTCATGTGTGTAAATGCGAAATTTATCAAACAAACTTTTCGCTTAAGATTAATACTGTAACTGTCATTTTGTCCATAACGTGTACGTCGTTCACCTGTCTAAAATGGAGAAATACTAGCAAAAACGAGAGAAAAGGAGAAACGAAGGTTAAGAAAATTAAAGATAATCTGGAATTGTATGCTGAATATAGGAAAAAGTAAAGTACAAAAAGATTTTTGTAATATAAATACTATGAACCAACCCAACCCATCCTAAGAACAAAATTTTTTTGTTACATTGCTACGGATGAATTTTTTTCATAAGTTACGTAAAACGCACCAAATAAAGCACTTAATGTCAGTTTAAAATTGTTTTGATTTGCTCATCAATAATCTGCTTCCTCTTGTCGTTCACCTGTTATGAAATTTGCTTAGGTTTAAGTATGATTGTCGTTAACCTGCGACCATTGTCGATAACCTGACTATGAATTGTCGTTCACCTGTACATCAAAAACTTTGAGGACCTATATCTTCTAAACTAAATTAAATATTTTGTTCCCTCTAAGTTATTTCGGTTATTTGATTATATTTTTAGCTGTTGTCTAAAAAAAAATTGAAGAAAAACACACTTTTTAAAAAAATGCAAAATTAATTCAACGTTGCCACTTTTTTGAGAAAGACTCGAGTATACATTTCTACATAAACATCACGTCCTCTTCCCTGCGGGGTAGGCAGACACTATAGCACGCCATTCGCTTCTGTTCTTATACTTCTCTTGCTTCATTCACGTTCATCTCTCTCGTCATGCTCGTCGGTTTCGGACACTTCTAATTTCGACTCTTTTTAAAACATCGCCGATCTGGTCGATATAAGTTCTTCAAGGGCATCCTCCACCAACTTTCTACAACACAGCTCCCTTGTTGAAATTGATTACACACCCACTACTAATAATTATACGTATACAAAGATACAGCTATACTTAAGTCTTCCTTTAGAGCTTGAACTCCCTGCATAGCACCACAGACCAATTGGTAACATTTACTAATAATACTGCCTAATAGCAAAGGATGGATCTTCATAGGAGGGTCTTAGAACTTAAGTCCGTTCCACATATCCAGCTTACACCAATAACTTGTTTCAGATATGGCCTCCTCGGTCCATCTGGGTGCGGGAAGACGACACTGCTGTCCACAATAGTGGGCCGACGAAGCTTCAACAGTGGAGATGTTTGGGTTCTGGGGGGACGCCCGGGGGAGAAGGGGAGCGGGGTGCCGGGACCCCGCGTGGGGTATATGCCACAGGTAAGTCTTTTTCATCAACAGTGATCGGATCTAGGATGCAATTTGGGGTGAACGACCTTAAACATTATGCTTATCGTGGATATGCCTCGGGATTTCCCGGGATTTTGGAGCTAAAATTAAAAAAGCGTCATTTAATATTTGCACACTTACCTAAAGAAGACTAGAATTGTCTAAATAATGGATATTTGTAATGAAATTGTTATTACTTGTCGATAATGTTGAGAATTTGATATGCAGGGCTCAATTTGAATGACAATATCAGTGAAGACATTATCAACTGCTTATTTCAAGCTGTCATTTCATTTAATAAAAGATTATTCTTTACTTTTTTAAAGAGAATTCTTTACTTTTTGTAATGATAATAAAATATGAAAAAAGTCGCGGGGTTGTAAGTCATATCCATCTTAATATTATGGACCTAAACCCCGGGAAATTGCATCCTAGAACCCTGATGTATAAGTCCCACCGTTTTGATCACTGGCCTCTGCTCAGGGCTTTGAGCTTTGGTTCTAACACATGCCCCATGCGGACTGGAAACATTATATTGAACTGTCCTGCTGGAGATTCCTCAACATTCTTTTCTTTAATTGCTTGTTAAATTTGTCTCATGAATTCCGAAACACCCAAAGACGCGCTAGGATTTGAAAACTGTTTAAAAATCTAGCATTGTATTTATCTCAATCTTTTTAACAGCACTGTGTATACTCAAGAGAATCGTGAAAGAAGCATTAATGGCCTACTGAAATCTTGCTCGGTGTACCTATGCACAATATAATGCATTAGTTCAAATTGTCAGCACGATAAAATGTAAGATATTGACATTTTCAGGTGAAACGACATCACCTCAAATTTAATAAGACTGATTAAAACATTTTAGTACAGCCCATTGTCCAGCATTAGCTGTGACAGAAACACTTTTGTGTCGCTATTTTCATTTAATTTTGTATAAAAAAAAGTTTTGATGTCGCGTAGTTTGTCGGACATATCGGACGAAGAATCCCAATTATTTTGCGACTTATCTTACCTCTCTTTCCAGGAGATAGCGCTCGTCGCAGAATTCACAGTCCGCGATGCGATCTACTACTTCGGCCGCATCTACGGCATGGAGCCAAAGAAACTAGCTGAGCGCTTCGAGTTCCTCAGCAAGCTCTTGGAGCTTCCTGACCCCAATAGACCACTGAACTCCATGTCTGGAGGCCAGCAGAGAAGAGTCTCGATGGCTGCTGCATTGGTCCATGAACCAGAGTTGCTGATCTTGGACGAACCGACGGTTGGCCTGGACCCGGTGCTGCGAGAGACGTGAGTACATCCTTGTTACTTACATACATCACAACTATAGTGTCTATAGCAGTAGGATTATTTTTTTCACCGATGAAAGAATATCCCGTTGTAAACAAGTGTGACAGAAACATTGTTTGCCGAATAGCATATCTTGGAACACATGCGGTCGCACTAGTGTTATGTATAAACAAGTAGTTCCACTAGTGAGAAAAAAAAATACAACTCTTGTTACATTTCCCTCATTAACTTAAAATAAACCTACCTACATCTAGCAACCTATTAGTAAATGTCAGATTAGAGTAGAATAACATTTCGGTTGGTAATTTTTGCTTATTAACATTCATAACGATAATATACCTACTTTACATAAAAATAACGCTTTATTCACTGCGGGATAAGCGACACAACAAGGCACAATTCGCTTATATTTATGGCAAACCTACTTCTCTCGCTTCATACACATTCATATCTCTCGTCATACATGTGATCTGTTCCAGATACTTCTTAGTTTGGTCTCTTATTAGAACATCGCCGATCTGGTCCATATAGTTACGTTCTTCTAGGGCGCCCTCGACCAACTAGCCCTAACACATCCTTTATAAATTTGCTTATACACCCTTGTTTCATCCATCGTCTTCACGTGTCCAAACCAACGCAAGATTCGCTTTGGCATTAATTATAATTAACGTTATCTAATTAAGGCTTAATTGCTTGCTTAGAGCTAACGCGTTGAATTAACCTTGAAGATCTGCGCTATAACTATAAACTATGTTTTTGTTAAAAAAAAAAAGGTGTCACACTATACATAATAATGTAAATATGACTCTCAGAATAATTTAAAACTATCTGTATTATTGATACGGTTCTTTTTTTCTCACACGCGGATACAAACGGAAACATATGGACAACGGTAGTTAGGAAAGCATACTAAATACATTTGATCTTCCCTACTACAATTATTGGATAGAGAAGAGACGCACACTAACATTTATCTATGTATGACCCAATTAACACTGTGACCCTGTCCACGCACTTCCGTCAAGTTCCGCCTCAAAGGCACATCTCTTAAAAGTTTACTCAGATCTTCAAACACAAACACTACAAAATACAGGTCAACCAGAATATTTATCGACCGCTAAGGACCATATCGCAATGCTGTTTCGGCTTGGCGAAGTGGAAGTTATTTCCGGTGGAATAAAGGTGCTATGGTCACAGACTTATATCGAAATAGATGATGCCAAAAGGAAGCCAAAAGGGAGAGCAAAACTCTTCCTTTGACGCGATTTCATTTAGTTTTGTACCACTTAGATTAGTTTTAACTGCCTATAAACAAGACAACTTGAATAAGGCGGCGTCACCGTTGAATCGGATTCACTCGGACCGTCAATTCCCATCACTAAATCGCTCATGTGACGTTAAAGTAGGTAGAGAAAAAGTGACATGCTTGGTTTTCATACAAATGCAGGAACTCGCGGTATCTATTTCGATATAAGTCTGTGGCTATGGTCGTGCCAGCTTGCCCGATGTGTAGCTTGGCTACGTGACATGAGTGAGGATTTACTTGGCCGTGTTTTAAGTACACAAATAAGACAAGTTTAATAGGAAGTAAGAGAGAGGTCGAGGCATCAATCGACGTAAAAGGCGTCTCTAATATGGCAATGAAAATTAAGTATTCCAAAATATGTATTCGTTAGTTCACCTCAGTGACAAAGTTAATTTTGATGGAGACATTTGCTCCGGGGGGACCTGATGCCCATAAATTGTTCAATATTAAAAATACATTTAATAAAAATTACTGATAATGATAACCAAAGAGCTGGCGGCGTGTTCCTTGAATAACGAGTTGTCATCGCCATTCAGAGAGGGAACGCTACCAGCACAGACTTATATCGAACTAGATACCGCGAGTTCCTGCATTTGTATGAAAACCAAGCGTGTCACTTTTTCTCAACGGTAGGTATACTAGGTATCGTCACATTAGCTCTTTAGTGATAGGAATTGAAAGTCCGAGTGAAACCCATTCAAAGATGATGCCGCCTTATTCAAGTTATCTTGTCTCTAGGCAGTTAAACCTAATCTAAGCGTTATAAAACTAAATAAAATCGCGTCAAAAGAGGAGCATTGCTCTTCCTTTTGGCACGCAAAGTACTTACACTTGAGTCATCTAGTTCGATATAAATCTGTGGCTACCAGCCTTTTGGGTACCTTACGAAGTAGCGGTCTCGGGGATGCTTTTCATTCTAAATTTTAATTTGTTTCATTTCAATTACCGTGTGTATTTAGAATAACACCTCTCCATTTCCTTCGTGGATGTCGTAAGAGCCGACTAAGGAATTAAGGTTGAGATTTAATTTAGGCGATAGGTCAGCAACTGCGTACTCAAAACCTATAAAATATATGCTAGAAGTGGCCACGAAACGTGAAATAGTCATGGTTTTGTCTATCTTACCCCATTAGAGAATACATGTGTGATGTATGTATGAATGTATTTAGTTTCAATTAATAAGTCCTGTATTCATCTATTCGGGTAAAACCTTCGTTCAGAGTCTAATGTAAATAGCTTATCAATGTCAAATACGCCTCCATAACTGAACAAACTGTTAATCTAATCGTGTACTCATTGTTTCTTGAGTTAAATAATTAAAATAATGAACACACCCCTTATATTTCACTTAAGAAGGCGTATGGTAGGCGTTCGTAGGGAGACAATGTTGTATTTTGAAGGTATACCTACCTACTATTAAAATTAGTTACTCATAGGATTTTGAAAAACAACACGTTTGTGTCTTCAATGTGACAGTTTAAATTTATAGATGCGGAGTCATTAAGCTAAAGTAGCCACGTGAAATAGGCGTAATTTTGTCTAAGATGTAGTCTTCCTAAATGGGCAGAGTACACGAACTTACATAGACTAGACCATAACTATTTCACATTTCGCAACCACTTCCAGCATAATCTCAATTTTAAAACCAGGTGACAGAGCTAGGTATAATAGTGACAGGTTGCTAGCCTGTTGCCTAACCTCCTTAGTGCCTTTTATGACATCCACGGAAGAAACGGAGAGGTGTTATTCTAACCCGAAATCAAACAGAAATCACCACTATTCTGTTACACTATAGACAAACTTTAGCCACGCCAAATAGTTGCTCAAGTGAAGTGTTCATTGATGCATCCAAACCGTTACCACATTTCGGCAATGTTGAGCAACGTATGGCAACAGCCGGCAACAATGAGTCATTTGGAAGCCTTCGGCCATTGGGCTTCCCCGAACCGCGTTGCCGAGTTGCTGCAACATTCGTTTTATGACAGACAAACAGTAGATAGAACAAGATATAGACTTAATAATTATTATTAAAAAATTTGCTAAACAAATTGAGACCTTACTCAACAAACCTTGTTACGTTGTTTTCCTTTGTTACAGGTAGTTTAGATTTTGAATTAAAAATAAAAGGGTTATAATAGTTTACTAGTTTACAGGTTATTTTCTTTTTTTTCGTAAGAGACGACTAACAAAATACATACATACATCACACCTGTATTCCCAAATTTGATAGGCAGAGCACACGAAAGGCCACATAGACAAAAGCATGAATATTTCACGTTCCATGTTTCCAGTCGCCTTAAATTTACCTCAACATCCGCGGAAGTAATGAAGAGTTGTTGTTGATAAACCTTGACACCATACAGGAAATCTAAGGAAAATAGGTTAAGATATGTTTATTTTCAGTGTTCTAGAAGTATGGCTTCATTTTACACCGTGTTGCGGACAATTATTGCATGTGATCAAGGCGTAACAGCGTCTTTATTATTGCTAAGGTCTTCATTAATTACGTTGCGAAACAAGTAGCTTCTAACAATGGCAGAACTGGCCGAGACTTCGAGCCCTTATTTATCATAGGACATAATGAGCTGCTGACTGTATATATACAGTCAGCAGCTCATTATGTCCGCTGAGTTTTTCACTAAGTTTTAGTAGAGGATAAATAAGGGCTCGAATTTAACCATTAGAGCGGTTGAAACTTATTTTAATGAATTATAACAATAACTTGACGGCCGAATAGCCCAGTGGTTTGAAGCCTTGACTACTTACGAAGCTTGAAGTCCCGGGTTCGATTCCCGGTCGGGGCAGATATTTATGTGATGAACATGAATGTTTTTTCTCGACTGTAGGATGCTCAATATGTTTGTCTCTTTATAAAATGTGAAAATAGAAATACAGGCTTACTTGTAAAACATAAAAAAATTCGCAAGACTAGGTAGCTGACATCATAAACAACAACTTTTGATAATTTGAAACATTTTATCCCATACAAAAATAAATGTGTTCAAATAAAAAATAATAAATAAAAAAGAAATGTTGTTCATATAAAAAATGTGTTCAAAGAAATAATTTCGTGCAGATTCTCTCCAGGCCAAAAGACACAGTATTTTAAAACGATAACAGTCAATGAAAATTGGTTTCAGCAAAAAACCTTAAAATCAAAATTAAGGCATTTTACTCTTCATATTTTTCATCTGACTATACAAAATAATCAGCCAAGCCAAGCGAGTTCACGCACGCGATGCGCGCCATTAAAACGCTAATTATTACATACATACATGCATCACGCCTGTTTCCCGAATGGGGTAGGCAGAGCACACAAAGCGCTACATTGACAAATCCATGACTGTTTCACATTTTGTAGCCACTTCTGGCATTTAGGTTTTAAAGCAGAGGTACCTTAACGTAATTTATTAGATGTCGTTATTCAAATTAGTTAAATACCATCGACATTATTTCATGACCACGTAATGTCATGACATGACCATTTTTATGGTAGTCTTTTGACTATACTACTTCAGTTCATCTGTTGCAAACAGTTCAACCCACCCAGCCAATCAAAGTTCAATTCCACCCAGGGTAGTAAACCCTAGCATAGGGTAGGCAGAAATAGAAACAACTTGAGCGCCATTCGCTTCTATTGTGACATACTTCTCTCACTTCATTAACCATCCCTCTTGTCACACATGCTTGACGGTTTCGGATACTTAAAAAAAAGTAGTGCAGTATTAATAGAACTATGATGACCTTCACTTGTTACCCAAAATACACGCTCTGTTGACTTGCTTGCAAAAAATGGACCTTGAAAATGTTACACATAAAGCTTATGTAACGGAGAATACTAGTTGTATAACTGTAATTAAATTAACCGTTTTGTTAGAACATGAAACGTCTCGGTAGGCAGAGCACACGAAACGTTACATGGGCCAATCAACTATTTTAGTGTTGTTATTCTGTCCCGTAAGTCAGGGGACAACTGTGATAGAGTTGCTTAGAAAAAGGTTGTAATTTAGGTCCCGTTTTATGCTCAGGAGATGCGTCACAAAAATATGCGTAGGTACAACTGTAAAAAAAAACTTAATTTAAAGCGGATTATATCCTAGAAAATCACGATTTTATTCCGTGACTTATTGGTGAGACGTAACCATGGCAACCAGGGACAGAAAATAGTTGATCGACCCGCATACGTATAAGCTTTCCACCCGTAGTTTATAATAAAATATTGTACGTTATTTCAGGCATAACCAGTGATATATACGTCTGAAAACTCTTGTAAATATTTCCTGGAAACTTTCATCATTGACCTTGTGAGATGCAATGTTTCATCGCTTTTCAGGTCAATGAACTCTTTGTTTTGCCTACTTTTAACCGCCGTTTTAGCCGGCGCCCGCGATTGTTTATTCCTGGTCGACATTGCGACGCTAGGCGGTTGACTAGGAGCCGGGATATTTAGTTAGTTAGTTAAATAGTTCCTTTATTCCATGAAACAATAAATACATTGTGTAGGAAATAGGCTATAACAAAAATACAACATTTCTTAACTAAAATAGACTTTGAATTACACTGAACTAAAAACGTAAATTACCAATAAAATATGTTTCTAAAACGAGAAAACAGCACATTATACAAATAAAAAAATAAACTAAAACATGAGATCAATCGTGAGTATAGTTTTAATACTAAGTACATAATTGTAACACTATAATCTGACAAGAATATTCTGTGTTAATTAGACATAAATTCGTTGACATTATAAAAACATTTCTTCAGCAAGAATTGCCTAAGTCGATGCTTAAAGGCTTTTCTACAACTAAAAGCCTTTAAGAGGGCGCACACATTTTTTACGAACGTAATATAAGATCAGGTGGGGGAAGAGAAATTCAGGGGCAGGGCAGGGGTAAGAGGCACCACAGACCATAACTCGTCGAGTTATGAGTGATAATGGTCTGTAGAGCCCTCTTATCCCTGCGTTTCTCTTCCCCCACCTGACCTTAGTGGTTTTGGACCAATGTTTAAAAAATCGTGAAATGTAAATTAACTCATATTTAGCCATGAAAAAAATATGGTTAGACTAAACATATTCTGTAAATTTACAATAAAATTGTTTCATTTGTAATTACATTAAAATCAATGAGAAAAAAAATAAAGTAATGGTTCAACTTTCAAATTATGTAAAATGATATTTGAATAATAAAAACCAATAATTTGATTCATGTTAATCCGTTAATCCCCAGTAGACTATATTGTCTATCAGATAATAACAAGTTTATATCGTTTATGGTAAATTTTAATGGCAAATTTTCAAGTGAAAGACAGCTCTGACGCGTATTTTTGTGAAAACCCTTCAACAAATTGGCTAAGTAAAAGAAATCTGTGTTGCTAATAAAATATTTTTTTTCCGTTAATTCCTAGAAAAAGAGTTTATTTATATGTTACAATAGTTTTTCTTTAAAAACTTAAGGATTTATAGCTTTCCAAAGCATTGGAAAAACATCAAAATCACCGAATTTTGTGTGCACGCTCTTAAGTGACCCGGCAGGCTGTTGTACAGCTTGACGGCTTGATGCCGCACACAATACAAAAGACTGGGCATATATTTTCAGATTTTTGTTTTTTTTTCACTTCACAGGGGGTTTCTGACCACTGGTTAAAATATTTAAGGTCAATATCTGGCCACTCTTAATAATGGCCTGGTCTCTTTGCTTTCAGGATATGGAACTTCCTGGTTGACGTAACCCGCAAAGGAACATCGGTCATCATCACAACTCACTACATCGACGAAACCAAGCAAGCACATAAGGTAAGACATTCTATTTTATTTAGTTTTTACCCATCCATACTTACCATACATACAATCACGCCCGTATTTCCAAACGGGGTAGGCAGAGCACACAAAATGCTTCATAGAGCGAATTTCACGTTTTGTGGCCACTTCTAGCATATATTTTTTTATGATTTGAGGTAGCAGGTACAATAGTGACAGGTTGCTAGCCTACCTAGGTATACCTTAACATTTCCTTAATCTCCTCTTACGATAACCATGGAAAAAAAGAGAGACGTGTTATTCTAAACACCACGCGGGATTTGATACAAACTTTAATGTATCAAACATAGTTATCAATGCATCGAACGGTATTAAAATCAGTGCAGAGAGACTGACAGACTTTCTAAAGGTCTTGACCAAGTATTAAACCAAATAGACGACAGGGATTGAGCAACTGCAGCAGTCCTATCTCTCTCAAGGTGACTGTGATTAATTGCTTTGGATCACGCTACCATTCATGACGTATTGATAAGTCATACCTACTCCGTTGTTGTTCTTGTGTTTTGTTTGTTATACTACTTAGTTATTAACTGGGAACAAAATGTCGCAGAAAATGATTGATATTTTCTAAAGTAAAATTCAACGAAGAGTTTAGTTTTTTACATTAGAGAATTTTACCACTGATAATACCTATAGTATGACACATTATTACGAACTTAAAAGATTTTTAGTCTTTTATAAGAACATAGGTAAGCAAGTAAACACTTAATTGCACAAAAAAATACGCGCAATACAAAAAAAAAAAACACACCAAATGATGAAGTACGAAGGCAGACTTATCTCTTGAAGAATCACTTGCAAGCAACTTTTGAGAGACAAAGAAGAAACTTAATTATTGAGACTGACAAAAAGAGAGTTTACCATTTCAAAGTTTTGCAGTAGAAATTCGGCTATTCGACGATAGGTGGCGTTAGTGTGCTACATTTGTTCATAAAGTACTAAGTGTAAGCATACCTGAGTGAGCATTCTCCACCGTTATGTGGCGGTTCCCCACCATAGGACTTAAAGTATCTCAATTTATTGAATTCCCTCAATGTATCCTGCATTTGTATGGAATATGTATTCCATGTGGTATCGGGTTTAGAATAACACCTCTCCATTTCTTTCGAGAATGTTGTGAGAGGCGACTAAGGAAATAGTGACAGGGTAGCAACCTGTCACAATTGTACCTGCCACCTCAAAACCTAAAAAATATTATGCTAGAAGAGGCCAAAAAACGTGAAAGTCAACGTTTTGTCTGTGTAGCGTTTTGTGTGCCTACCCCGTTTGGAAATACAGGCGTGATTGTATGTATGTACACACATATACGTACAGTATGTGCCCCCACTTACCTATCCAGGCAATTCGGTGTTTTGAACGCGCACCACTACTAATACAAAGTTTGTCTAACTATTTTTAGCGAAATCAAAATGAGGTAGTTCATGGTATTAATATTTCGCTAAAAATAGTTAGACAAACTTTGTATTAGTAGTGGTGCGCGTTCAAAACACCGAATTGCCTGGATAGGTAAGTGGGGGCACATACTGTACATATTCTCACATCTCACATTCTTCAAAAATCCAGTCCCACGTTTAGCAAATTCAGGGTAACCAGATGGTTAAACGTGATATTGCAGTGACAGGTTGCTAGCCTATCGCCCACAATACACTAACCCTTTCCCAGACTTGACTCTTACGGCACCCACGGGAAGAAAGGGGGAGGTGCTATTCTAACCCGGCACCACACGGGGGATGTTGTAGTATGTACCTGACTGTGAAGCTTGAGGTCCTGGGTTCGATCCCCGGTCGGGGTAGATGTTTGTATGATGAATACGAATGTTTGCTTTCGAGTCTTGGATGTTTATCTATATATACTTAAGTAAGTTTATCCGTTGTCTAGTACCCATAACACAGGGTTTCCTAGTTTGGGACTAGGTGATTGGTGTAAATATTATCTAGTGATATATTTATTTATTTATATTTTATGTATGTATGTCAAACATGTAATAACGTCTTACCACTCATCAGATCGGCCTCCTACGAGATGGCCAGCTCCTCGCCGAGGAGTCGCCCGCCGACCTGATGCGGAAGATGGAGTGCGACAACCTGGAGGAAGCATTCTTACAGTTGGCTATGAACCACAACTCAAGCGGGAGGTCCAGTGAGTATTGCTTAACAGGTTATCATAATCTTCATGCACTATCATGCACAATCCCCTGTTATCCACTATCATTCACTATTCACCACCATCTACTATCCACCATCATCTACTGTCCACCAACATCCACCATCCACTCTTCATCTTCATCCAATGTAAATCACCATACACGGTCCACCATCATCCACTGTCCATTGTCATCCAATGAAAATCACCATACACTGTCTACCATCACCCACTATCCACCATAATCCACTATCCACCATCATCCTCTATCCACCATAATTCATTGTCCACCATCATCCACTATCCACCATAACCCACTGTCCACTATCATCCTCCACTTATAATTGCCTTAGCATACTAACGTTTGTCTCCGATATAAATCTTCCCCGCTTGGATTGTGTTACATTTTTCTTATATCTGAAATTAGAATTTGCAGGCCTTTATATTCTGTGGTGCTACCATCTAGTCTGTTTCCTGTTTTTCCCCTCTTCGTAACGTCTGACCTCTTGTTTCCCAGCACTGACGGCGTCACCGGACGTCATCCCGGACACCATCGTCAGACCGGATGACAGTCGGTTCAGTTCACAAGAAGACTTTAGTGTCGTCACCAGCAGTACTGATGTGAGTATCGAAACCAGCGGTTTAAATTAGGAATGATGCGAAATTTCCGCATTAAATTCAACATTTCAACTGCATCCGCATCCGCAAAAAAAAATGCGGAGTTTATGCGGATGCGGATTTAAAAAACCGTTTAGGGTCTATTGGTATTACGATTTAATGATTTTTTTTAACCCATGCGTTGCTCCAGATGATGAGTCACGATTGGTCCGAAATATGTCAAGTTAATCTCAGTGTAAAGTCGTGAAAAATTCCTTTGATTTCGCTTTAGTTAGTCTCACAAATCTCACAGTAGATTTACCTTTGTCACATAACTTTAGACTTTGAGCTTTGGTTACTTTTTGCTTTAGATGAATGAACCTGAGGGAATGAACTCCTTAAAATTACAAATATGTACCTACGACTTCAAGGTTTTTCCATATACCTAATCACTGCCAAAATATATTGCATCCCCAATATCCCTGATTTAGACCAAACGGTTAAACGGACAAAAAGTTAACTAGGGCCAGCAAAATTTCATATAGTTTTCCATTATTTTTGTTACTTCCAGGTGTTAACGAGAAGAGAGAGGCCTAAAGATGTCAAAAACCTAGCAAAGGCGCGGTACCAAGCTGTGCTCATCAAAAACCTTCAACAGTTCTGCCGGCATCCAGGGTAAAGTAACTTGTAGGGACAATCAGTATAGAGTAGCTAGTATTGGCGACCAAAATAAAGTAACTGGTAGTGACAATCAGTATAGAGTAGCTGGTATTGGCAACCAGGGTAAAGTAGATGGTATTGGCAACCAGGGTAAAGTTGCTGGTATTGGCAACCAGGGTAAAGTAGATGGTATTGGCAACCAGGGTAAAGTAGATGGTATTGGGAACCAGGATTAAGTAACTGGTACTGACAATCAGTATAGAGCAGCTGGTATTGGCAACCAGGATAAAATAGCTGGTATTGGCAACCAGAATAACGTAGCTGCTATTGGTAATCAGGATAAAGTAGCTGGTATTGGCAATCAGGATTGAGTACCTGGTATTGGTAACCAGGATAAAGTAACTGGTATTGGTAACCAGAATAATGTAGCTGGCATTGGTAACCAGAATAGAGTAGCTGGTATTGGCAACCAGGCTAAAGTAGCTGGTAAATGTAATAAAAAAAAAAAACACTTTTTCAACAGAGATCTGCGATTATGCGTAGCAAGGGATGTATTTGAAATGAACCAATAGTATCAGTATCACTTTAACGCAATCACGACAAGTAAAGGCCCACGCCCACTTAACATATTTCGAGCGTCGTCGTCTCGTGGACGCGCAACGTTTAAATCACGGCACTGCAACGTTAGTGGCGTCTTTCGAACGTCACCGTCTTGTTAATGCATTGACGCCACGCGGACGCTGCGCAGGCGTTAACGAGACGTTAACGTTCGAAAGACGCCACTAACGTCTCGTTAATTCGCAGGCCTTAAATTCGACTGGTTCATTTCAAACTCATCCCTACGCATCCTCATTTGTTGGAAACATTTGTGACATTTACAATTGTGTAATGTAAGTTATCTGTTTTCAGAGGGTTAATATTCTCCGTGTTGTTCCCCATCATCCAAGTGGTGGCATTCTTCGCCGCCGTCGGCCACGACCCGCGGGACCTCGACATAGCCGTAGTGAACGACGAAGCCGCTTTCTCACCACGTAAGATCATCACTGGTCTTCACGTATCATAAATAGTCACCAGTTCTGACGGCCGGAATAGTTTTCAGGTTGAATCCGACCATTAAGTTTGCACGAAACAGTTAATCAGGATTGTATTTTGTGTTGTTGGATTTATTTGTTTAGGTACTAATTAAATAATTATACCTCATTACTGATACTGGGACCGTAAACATGCCTATACATATTTCACGTCGAGATCCTACACATTTTTTGGTGAATAAATCCGAACCATTATAGTGATCTATGATCTTTTAACTTTGCTGTGCTCATGAAATGACCCTTCTTCATCATAATTAAATTTTGCTCGGTTCTTCTCTTGTATAATGCATGTTGCGGTTGCTATAGCGCTAAATGTTTTTTATTATCGTGTGCAGAAAAAATACCTTTGTGCCAAGTTTTTTGGGGCCAAACTTCTTAGCAATCATTGGTCTTTACGAAGCGCTGCTAGACACAAAAACAAGACGAGCAAAATAGGCACTTACTTGATTTTTTTTTGCCTTCCTATTTCTAGTGGGCTACGACATCTGTTCCAACAGCAGTCTGCAACCGATTATGAACTACGAGAACGGCTCTTGCACTTCCTACATGCTCAGTTGTTGGTTCTTCGACGAAATGGAAAACCATAAATTAAAACAGGTTTGGGGGACATTTGTACATATAAATATGTAGTTAAGTTTAGGCTTGTTTTAGAATATATTTTTAAGACGTTTTCTGTATACTCAATAATTGTAACTGTTTAAATAAATTTTAGTTATTAAACAGGTTAGTTAAAAGACTTAGCTAAGTACATCCCTTAAATCGCCGTGTTATCAGGGATCTCACTTTTAGGCCTTATCTTAAAAAGGAGATTTCATTGCGGTTTTTGAAAGTGTTTGCGGTTCCTTGCTGCATTTTAACTAAAAACACACTGCAGTATTAACGGATGTCTTAACAAAGAGAAAAACAATAATATTTATGTCGGCAAGTAACCCTACTCCACAAGGCCGGGTTCGATCGATTAATCCAGAAGTATTATTTGATTTGACAATTTTGCCATTATTGTCTCCTTCTATTCGCGATTCTGCACAATATTCTCCGCAGCTGTCTTCAAAGAATGTGGAGAATCGCGAATACGAAGAAATCATAATGGCAGAATCGAATAATCCAGAAGAAATACTCTTTGAATTACAGAAAAGGTATGACACCGTGGAAGAGGCACAGGACGAGATACGTGATGGGAGTTTGTTCGCTGCCATTCATGTCCCTAGTAACTTCAGCGAGTCTCTCGACGAACGGTTCCGTGAGGGCGATGTGGATGAAAGCCTTTTGAACAGCAGCACTATAAGTGTATGGATTGACATGACAGGTAAAGACAAAACTAGGGACGTAACTGAGGTGATTTTATCGGATTATTAGGCACTTGTAGCGTCCTAGCGCCACCTATTGTCGAACGGCCGAACTACTTGCTACGAACGTCCATGGTGTATCAATAAGAATCCTACATCCCTCTAACGAAGTTTCAACGTAGGTTGCATAAATACGAATTCCAACTTCCTCCTCTTCGGACTTCGGTCATATAACATCTGCCTGGAGAGAGTACCTACTCTCTATGGGGGTCTTTCCCCAAACATCTAAACTATTATGATTTCTTCGTATTATGGATTCTGCACATTCTTCAAAGATAGCTGCAGAGAATATTGTGCAGAATCGCGAATAGGAAGAAACAATAATATAATAATAGTAAGTGTTGAATAATCCATGTCACATATCTAAGCTAAGGTGCAAAATATTTTTATAAACTATTACTATTTTTGAATTCATGTGCTCTGCCTACCCCTCTTGGGAATACAGGCGTGAGAATATGTATGTATGTATGTATGTATATGTAAACTGTTACTAAAAAGAAAAACTTGTATCAATTCCAGATCATCAAATTTCACATTTCCTGAAGCGGCAACTATTGATGACGTATAGAAATTTTTCACAGAGGATAATGCGAGCTTGCGGACGACCGGAGAGGCTAGCAGAGGTACGTAACGGACGGACACACTCGAATTACACATATCTATATGTACAATTCACATATAAAATATTTACCTTTCCTTTCGTTTAATTTTATAAAAAACTCAATTAAAAAAATTTGGAAGGACCATCTCTTACCTCATCGTTGTATTTCCACGTAGTCGCTATGTATTTAAATTAATTTAAAACTTCCCTTCATCACATATTTAATTTACCTTGTTTACAAGTCTTATGACCATTCCACATTGTCCGTACATTTTCAAATTTCATATTGTACCTACAAACAACTCACATTTTATAATATGTATTTTCATATGTATTTATGCATAGTTTCAGCACGCTCGCTGTGTCACATCTTAACTGCACAAAGGTAATTCATATAACACGTTGACTGCCAACGTTAGATTTTATTTTTCATTTTTATTTCTCAAAAATTTGCTCCATAAAATATTAATCCCAGATAAAGCTCAAAACATTAACTTTTAGCAAGTCCCAATAATCAGTCTATCGACAGTAACACTTACTAGAGATAGAAAAATGGCACAACGTCCATTATCTGTCATTTTACTGAGAACCTACCGACTGCGCCATGTACAATGTACCATGTACGAAACTAACACTGAGTTGAGTGTTAGTTTCGTCGAGCACGAGCAGTCGCGCGAAGAGAGCCGAGACGCGCAGTTCGCGTTTGGCAGCAGCAGCTGCCGCGGCTCCTAGATGAAGGGCTACGAATTAGTCCGAAACATGTCGAGCTAAACTCGATTTATAACGTGAGTTATCCGTATTTTATAAGATGAGTGAGTCTCACGGTAGTTTAATGTTAAATGTCATAGGTGTATTTATAAAATGTGCTACATAATCTATCTCTTGAGCTAAACGTGTATAGTCCCATACTCTTGTGGCGGTGCCACCAGAACTTACCGAACTATAGTATCATCTTCTTCTGAGTCATTGATTGCTAAAAGTCGTATCTAACTTGAAATGAGATGCAATAAGCTTCTCCAAGGGTCACTGTCATCAGCAGTCTTCATGGCTTTAGATATTGGCAGGGCACCAACGGATAAGCGATCGACTGTGCCTTTTCCCATCTACCTACCCAATTATCAGCTTCCCCTAGTTGTCTAGGTTCCTACGAGCCACAAGTCCGAAATAGTTTAGTATTAGTGTTTAAATGGTATTTTTGTATTTTTTGTCCCACCGGTTATACTGGCCACAAGAGACGACTAGGTATGTGATGTTAGTGACTATCATGGCAGTCAACGTGTTAATACAATACCCGGTTACAAAGATTGTACATCGCCCAGCTCATCTAATTTTGGCAATGTAGCGTTGTTTCGCTCTAACTTAGATACGTTACAACGGTCTCTTTTAAAAGACCGATGTGCAACTTTTGTAGCCGGACTGTAGCTAAGTGAAATCGCAGGAATCAAATCATGTTAAAAAGCAAGATATTTTTAGATGAAATACGACTCGAAAATGAAGTTTACAGATTTGTGTCAATTTCGAGTGGTATTTTTGTGTTTATTGTAAGTCACCGGACGAAAACCGACTACTTTTTCACCAAACTCGTTCAACAAAATCACGTCACCAGAAAAGGTTTGTTCACGCTTACAGCTTCTAACTACTAAATTCTACACACCCTAAATACCATCCATCTCCAATAAAATATTCGAGATATTGTTAACATCAAAATCATTTTTACTACCTCTCATTTACTTTCATCTGTGTCAATGTTTCTTTGTTCTCTATTTTCTTTTAACGGTATTCACTGATACAATTTTCTAAGAATCGTCAGTGTTAAAACTTCTCAATTGTTCAAAAAAATATGAATATCATCGCATAGTTAATAAAATATATTTTTAGTGGCACTATGTTTAGTTGCATCTCGTCTCGGTGTGAACTGACCCATAAGCAGAGATCGGAAAAATTTGCGACATCGTTTGCAATTATGTGGACATGACTCCAAAATTAATCAAAATGTTATTCAGTTAATTATTTTTTTACATACAAACATACATGCATATAATCACGTCTACGTTCTAAAATGGCGTAGGCAGAGCACACGAAACGTGAAATAGACATAACCTTGATTATACCTATTTCACGTTTCGCAGCCACTTCTAGCATCATTATTTTAATTTTGTACTTGACATATAATTTGATTCCTAGTCAATAAATACAAAATTTTGTGAAAATATTGGTTTATTAAAAAAAAATTGTCAGAATTTTTCCAAATCGTTATTTATTGATTATAAGAATATAAATATTTACGGAAACTATACCCATTTTAAATATGAACCTTTTGCTAATAATTATTTTTGTAATTAATCGTCGTCGTACCGTCAATTTTTTTAAGTTATTATAGTATATACGTGCTTTATAATTAAACTATTATCGGCAAAAATTCAAATTATATTTCAATGAATAATTAATTAACAGTTTGATTAATTTTGGAGTCATGTCCACTAGAGATGCCACGAATATTCGGCCACTATTCGGTATTCGGCCTATTCGGCCACTTTTCTTGGTATTCGGTATTCGGCCGAATAATACGTACTATTCGGCCGAATACCGAATATCAAATTATAGACAAAAAGACACCACATTTTGTAAGATTTGTATTTATTACCAAATCACAATAGTTACTTTTAAAAGTGAAATTTATCAGTGGTGAGTTGAAATGGATAAAACATTTTTTTCAGCATTTGATGGTAGCAAACGATTACGCTTTTCGTCATAAATGATACCAGCGTGCCGTGACGTGACTTACTCACAATTGAAACAAAAAGTCAAATGGCCGCACGCCCCTAACCCGCGCAGACATGTTGCGACTTGTCGTATTTACGCGCGTCGGAAGCATGTATTTTGTGCCGAATATTCGGCGGCCGAATATTCGGCGCTTCGGCCGACAACGTTGCCGAATATTCGGTATTCGGTATTCGGCCAAATCACTATTCGTGGCAACTCTAATGTCCACATTATTGAAAACAATGTCGCAAAATTTTCCGATCTCTGCCCATAAGTTACGGCGCCGTTTAGTGGCGTCTTTCGAACGTCAGCGTCTCATTAACGGCTAGCTAGACGCCGACGTTCGACAAACACCATTGACGCCGCGCCGGCGCTGCTCAGACTTTAACGAGACGCTGACGTTCGAAAGACGCCACGAACGTCGGCGCTGCGCGGGCGTTCACGAGACGACGACGATCGAAAAGCGCTAAGTGGACGCAGGCCCTTAAGTTAATCCTTCACTTCTATAAATGAAGAAGAAAGGTTCCAGCAGCGCTATTGTGTAACGCACCAAAAATCGACATCGTTTTTCATTTGACAAATTCAGTGTCAGTTCGAAGCAATTTTTGGTTTTAACTGTCAAATTGAAAACGATGCAGATTATTGGTGCATTAGACAATAGCGCTGCTGATTCTTGTTTTTACTATTTATCTTTTACAACTACAATTTATCTTGCCTATGATTCTAATTCGAAACTAAAACCTAAAATTGTCTAGGTTCCAGTGAACTTCCACGAACCCATTTACGGCGACGACAAAGCACAGTTCTCGTCCTTCATGGCTCCGGGTGTGATGATTACGTAAGTGTACCTAGGTACAGTCGAGTTCATTAATATATGAGCAAAACTGAGGGTTCAAAAATATCTGTACACCTTTATGACACTGACAATAAGGTGCAAAAGTTTACATATTTGGCATTTGTCTGCTCATATATTTATGAACTCGACTGTACTCGTTTCGGTGATGACGGGTTTAGGTTAACACCTCTTCATTTCTTCTGTGGTCTTCGTAAGAGGCGACCATAAAAAACAGACCCACTAGAGTATTAATGTAATTTTGGTTGTTCGGAGACGATTCCGCCAAACCATCGAGGCAATCGCTGTGCTCTTATTGGCCGGCCCAAGATCGCACGTAACGCTAGTGCCTTGCGCGACCAAGGTTCAGGCATGTTGTAGTTGACAGGCTGGCGATCTGTCACTACCTATTACAATTCTCTCGTCTAAGTTAAACCTAAAATTATGTTGAAAGTGGGTATTAATTGTAAAACAGTTTCGTGTGGCGCCTGCCGTATTTGGGAATGCAGACGTTGACACCTGTTTTCAAACCAAAAATTATGTCACAAAGTGGCGGCAAAGTGTGAAATAGTCATTATCATCCCCGTCATAGTCATTATCAGCCCGGAAAATCCATAGCAAAACATAAGACTGTCGCTGTTTATGCGTTTTAACGCCATCTAACTGCAAATCTAAATAGTCGCAATCTAACTAGAGTATGAAACATTTTTTATCGATATCGAGTAAGTAATTGAAGCCTTACTGGACCGAAATCCTGATTATGACCATTTACGAGAAACGTCCGAAAATCTTACGCAACCTGATCATACCAATTACAGTGAGTTTTATAAATTTGCCCCCTGACGTCGAGTAAAGTCGGACGTTCATGTAGTATAGGTACATAAATAGCTTAATAATGATAAACGAAACAGTCTTCTCCTAGAGAATGTTGAAAAATTAATGATAATATACTTCTATCACTATAACAAACCCAATAAGATGGCATGTGCTGCTGTGTGTACTGACGTGGATTTCGAGGAAGAAATTGCATCTGTACCTGTATAAAAACTTATGTAAAATATTGTAATTTTTTTTTTCATCTGGTGAGCCGCTTTACCTCATATTACACAACTATCGATATCGATAAAAAAATGTTTCATACTCTAGTTAGATTGCGACAGTCTTTTGTTTTGCTATGGATTTTCCGGGCTCTGATTATCATGGTTTTGTTTATTTCACCTTTTGTGTGTTCTACCCCCCATTTGAGAACATAGGCGTGATTCTACGTATGTAGATATTGGACAGTTACCCTTCAGGACTCCTACTTTATTTTTCCACCCTGTATATGTATACCTTTACCTATTTTCTTTCGTCACCTCTCACTACATCCACAGAAGAAACTGATAGCGATGAATGGCTACCAAGTAAGCTCACTGTAAACTAATTATGGTACTGCCCATGTTTCAGGATCATCTACTTTCTGGCAGCGATAGTGACTTCAACGCTGATGATCAGCGACCGACTGGAAGGTGTATGGGAGCGGAGCGCTGTGGCGGGAGTTAAACCCAAAGAGATGCTGCAGATCCACATCCTCATACAATCCGTCGTCATCCTAGTCCAGGTATGTTTATAATCGTTAGCGCGAAGCAGAACACTGTGACAGATGGTGACGTTTGTGGAAGCAGATCTGTGGACGATAAATGGCGCTAGCTTTGGCCCCTTGGACCTAAGGTTTACAATCATCAGGCAGTCAGGCAGTCAAATGCACAGACTTATACTTATATCGAAATAGATGACTCAAGTGTATGTACTTCGCGTGCCAAAACGGACCCCAAAGGGAGAGCAATGCTCCTCCTTTAACGCGATTTCATTTAGTTTTGTATCACTTAGATTAGGTTTTAGGTTTAACTGCCTAGAGACAGGACAACTTGAATAAGGCGGCGTCTTTGAATCGGATTCACTCGGACTGTCAATTCCCATCTCTAAAGCGCTCATGTGACGTTACAGTAGGTAGAGAAAAAGTGGCACGCTTGGTTTTCATACAAATGCAGGAACTCGCGGTATCTATTGCGAGTCCGTGTTCAAATGCTTATTTCTGGTTGCCTGCAAAATCCTAATGAAAACTATTGTTCCAGACAATTGAAATGATGCTCGTCGCGTTCCTTTGCTACGATCTCGACACCGAGGGTTCTATCTTTGTCTGCGGAAGCCTGCTGTTCCTCCAAGGCATCAGCGGCATGTTCTATGGGTTCCTGCTCTCTATTTGCTGCTCGAGTTATACGTTGTCCTTCTTCATTGCTTCGGGCAGCTTCTACCCCATGATCTTGCTATGCGGTGAGTATAAACCCTTTTGCGAGCTTGTTGATTCGATTGTGAGGGTGCAATCAAAATGGTCGTGAACTCGATAACGATTCTGTTTGCGAATTATCGCGAAATTGGATGGAAACTGAGACAGCGCCCCCAAGCGGCGCGTTTGCACAACTGTCCATACAATTCTTCGCGATAATACGCAAACGAAATCGACCGACTCTTAACCGACTTCATCACATTGGAGTTAGACGCTCAGCTACTCTCATTCAAGTAGGTAACTGACCAGATTACCAACTGATTACCAACCCCAATGAGGTGCACCGCAGACGACAGACTTTATGTGCGATCGAGTCTGCAGTGCACAAAAATTGTGCGCCGGACTTTTTGCACGTCGTGTGCTCACTGCGTATGATTCCACAGGTTCTCTTTTCAGACTAAAAAGTCCGTCGCGGATAGTCTGTCGTCTGCGCAGGGCCTAAACGTCGACACGAAATGATACTAATTCCTCCCACAGGCATCGTCTGGCCCCTAGAGGGCATGCCGGACGGTCTCTACTACATCTCTCTGATGCTTCCCTTCACCGTGCCAGGCCAAGCTCTCAGAGACATCATGGAGAAAGGCTATGGGTTTGGGGACATCACTGTCATCACAGGATTCCTTATCACTCTAGCTTGGATCATCGTCACGTTAGCACTGTGTTTCTTTTGGTTGAAGTATAAGAAATCTTAAGGGAACCCTTGGAACGCCTAGTCCTGTCAAATGATGCCGGCCGTCAATTTGTGTACCCGTCAACTGCAGTGTCCAGGGTCCGTACAAATGTCTCGACTGTCTTTTGCAATCATTCAATCATATTTTGCAATTTTGCGATCTTTCAAATAGAGTAGTTTTTAGCATTTCGATCTGAATGTAGATCTGATAGACATCTACCACATTTCACTTCACTTAGAATCTGTAACCAAAAATCTGCGTTCTACTATACTAAAAACCGGTCGAAGAGCACAGAGAAATTCAAGCCTTGACCCGCTGCTATCAATCTCTTTCACACAGACTGTGACAGAGATAGATAGCAGCGGGTCAACGCTGGAATTTCTCTTTTACCGGCCTTTAGGTTTACTATAGCATGGTGCGGATGACACTTGATTTTGACAGCTGTCACCCAGACCATGCTATAATTAAACTAGTGTAAGTATATTGGGATGGGATAACTTCACGGCAGTTGACGGGTGTACATTGCACGCCTATCTGGCAGTTAAAAGGGAAGGTACAAATGTTTGTCGGTTTGGCATTCCAGAGGTTAAGGCCCTCAAGACACGACCAATCACCGCGTGGCCAGTCACCGAGCGACCAATCACGAATCGCCGAGAGCACGCGGATTGGTCGCTTCGCATCAACGAGATGCTGTGACGTAGGCCTAAAAAACACCAAATATTTAAGTTAGGAGCACAGCTCTCTGTAGTCAGTCCATGGCCGGTAATTGCCTCTATTTAGTATTTTTTTTTGGACTGGTTGGTAATGATACAGATAAGCAACAAAATTAGCGACATTTTTGTTTTTTTTTTACTGTGAATATTTTTTCCGTCCAATATTTTTAATGTGTTACCGCCAAAGGGTAGTATTGTCTTCTTTGCAAGCTGCTTTAGCATTATCAAAGATGTAAGCCAACGAAATACGAGCAAGCGAATACTGACATACTTTTACAATGTGAAAGTGTGGCAGAATTTCACTTCCGTCGTGTACCTATAGCTGTGAATGAAAAGCATCAATCGTAGGTCCAAAGTATTTTAAAATGTAGGTAATTGAGGTCCTTGCCCTCGATTACTTACAGTTAAAAGTTGATATCACTGAGCATTCAAGACAGATCTACGTTTAAAATAGTTAAAAAAAAGAATTAACTTTCTAAAAATAAAGCCATTGATGCAATTTTAAAGACTAAGATTAGATTTCTTTGTTCGGTCTGAAATGCTCAATTAATATCTAATATTTTTGCTGTAGCTAAGGGCTGATTTTGCTCATTCGGGTATCTTGTATATAGTTTATGGAATAGGTTTTACATGGATTAAGGAGTTGTGGCACAATTATAACACTAGCAGTATATTACTGCTAGGGTTTGCATTTCAAATAGGTAGATTTGTATGACAATTAGGAAATTATGATTACTTTAATGGGGAACAAAAGAGAAAGTAAGCTAACAAGTCATTTTCATATAATTTTTTATTTTAGTAACCTTTCTTCGCTAATTTTAAGCTAAATATTACTAGCAACATCAGAAATCTTAGGTGTTCGCAATAAGACTTTGTCGCTTTCAGTCTTTAGTCGTTGCGTTTGGCTTTTCAAGTTGACTTTAAAGTGAGGAGGTACTAAAGTGATTGACGTTAGGCCGGTCACATACATTCGGAATTTTTCCGTTCGGAATCCCGAATCAGACTTTCCGAACGCAGTCAATCCATACAAAATCTATGGACCGCCACACACATTCGGAAAAATTCCGTGCGGAATTCCGAACGGAAAGCTTCCAAATGTGTGTGGCGGTCCATAGATTTTGTATGGATTGATTGCGTTCGGAAAGTCTGATTCGGGATTCCGAACGGAAAAATTCCGAATGTATGTGGCCGGCCTTAATCTACACGAAGAACCGTGACAAACAATACTTTTGTTCCTCATTAAACAATAGGTATCGTAGCCGTTAGTAATAATTAATACCCATAAGCTTCGATAGAAAAGTAAAAACGCAATAATAGATGTTAAGAATGTAAAGTGTGTTAGGTAGGTTGGATTAAATTTAGGTAAAACTATGACATGTTGCCGTAATTATAGTGTTTCGTGATACAAATAATGTGATTTGTGTGGGTATTTATGAATAAAATATACTACAATCGAACTTTACTTTCATTTGAACCCTTCTAAGCACTGAAAACTAGAAGACTGTTACACATAGTACAGTCGAGTTCATAAATATATGAGCAGACAAATGCCAAATATGTAAACTTTTGCATGTCATAAAGGTGTAGAGATATTTTTGAACCCTCAGTTTTGCTCATATATTAATGAACTCGACTGTACGACAGTGTCAGAGGAAAAAACAAAATGCGGTATAAGCTGATAGTTAACCAGCGGTTCATCATTCGGTATGTTTAACGTGTAGCCTCTATACATCTATACCTTATCGGTTTATGTAATTAAAACAATATAAACAATCTTGACATGTCTTTTTGTTGAAATACAGTCTAAAAATGAAAATCGTTACACTATACAATTGAATTATGAAAGTAAATGATTTTTTCATACATAAATTGTAAAATGTAAAGATTTCGATTTATAAAGTGTACGTTTAAATAAAAAGACACGTCAAGATTGTTGACATTGTTTTAACTACCTAAACCGATAAGGTATAGCACGGCACAGGATGGCCTAACTAAATGTATATTAGAAGAGTCCAAAAGAAATACTCTTACGAAGAGTATTTTTTAACCCTTTTTAGAACCCTAATGGGATCTAATTTCGACGGTAAAAATCTTGCCCATACCCACAAAAATGATAAACAAGTAGTCATTCCTCTCTCCAAGTCGCAGGTAATCGCTAGTAATAAATAAAACAAAAATCAGATATAAAAATTTATATTATAGGAAATATTTTGGATTCAACAACAACACTTCCGGCGAACGCGCCCGCGCCCCTCGCACATGGCACATACAGACAGACAAACAGCCCCCGCATGTCTATCAGAAATCAAAACCAACTAAAAGTGTAACGAAAACAGAATCTATACTTTAGACCGATAGGTACTTAAAAGATGGTAAACAATCTTGACATGTCTTTTTATTGAAATACACAGTCTAAAAATGAAAATCGTTACACTATACAATTCAATTATGAAAGTAAATGATTTTTTCATACCTAAATTGTAAAATTTAAAGATTTTGATTTATAAAATGTATGTTTAAATAAAAAGACACGTCAAGATTGTTTACCATCTTTTAAGTACCTATCGGTCTATAGTATAGCTATTATTTGAGTAGCAACACTATCATAATGTCATCTTGACATAGACAAATAAATTGTTATTTTGTTGAGGCTACTTTTTTAACAATTTAAAGTGGTAACAATTGTAATGAACAAAGAAAGAAAATATCATAATCGTTAATTTCCCCTATGACAGGTTTTTTTAATTTGCCACAATTTGCAAGTTCAGTTTTTCTCTCTAGAAGTTATTAAAATTTTAGTAGCTTTAGGAACTACTTTTAGAAAAAAATATTAAATTAGGTAGTTAAATTTCTAATTGACATACAAGTACTGTTCAGTTAGTTTCGCGGTAAGCTTTACATTTGAACATAGCGTGTTGCCTTATTTGAGCAAATATTGTGTATAAGCAAAGTTCCAGACCGCCTATCAAGTTCCTAAAATTTAACAGTTTGAAATTTAGTTCGAGCTCTGTGCCGACCAAATATGTTCCGTTGCATCTTGGATCAAACATTTGTGCCAACGATTTCGTGGGGTCAGAACGGCCAACGTTGTGTGAGCAGTCGAGGAATGTGTCAAACGTTTGCTCCAACGGTCACAGCACGGCCAATATTGGGCGAGACAGAGCGGAGTGGCGCGGGCGACGCCTTGACCAATATTCGTTGTGACACCGCACGCGAGGCTCACCGTACTTCTAACCACTAAACACCGCTTATTGCGATTTTATCACATTTACCAAGCAAACCTCTGTTGATCCCTCGGTGCAGGAAAAAAAACTGATTTTTTATGTCTGCGCTTTCACAGTTTTCACCTAACTAAAAACTAGACTTACATTAGCGCACGCATCCTCTCTCACTCGCTCAACTATACACGATGTCTTTGCTTGTACACTACAACTCACAGTATATTACATGATATCTCGGGATTGAGTCAATTCCTCCAGCCGTCACAAGCAACGTTTAACTTAGCTGCATTTAGCTTTTTTTGATAATTATCACACATTGTTTTTTTTTTATTACTTATATCTATCGGCCCTTGGCTATGCAGCAACAGCGTCGTGAGACTAAATCTAGCTTTATTACGTTAGGAATTGACTGAGCCCCTCACATTACAGAAAAAAACTAAAACTTAACACATCCTATACAATCGATCAACATAAAAAATGTTATGGAGATTTTTATAACGACCCCAAACTATGGAAGTGCCTGAAAACTGTGACGGAAACAAACAAACCCCTGCAAGGAAACTGTAAAAACCACGAGCGTTATTTTCCGAGCCATTCAGAGCTGTTCAGCGCTGCAGCGTCAAATGTGCACTGAAAAGTGACAAGCGCTGAAATGGGTCAGAGAACAACACTACAGGCTCGCTGCGTCGACACCCATCAAGGCTGTCCGTAAGAAAACGTACAAAAAACCAATTCATTACAAATATTTAAAAACATAATTTTACCATGAAGCTTTACACAATTTAAGTACAAATATATATAACTCTGTACATTAACATACGTGTTGTGACAAAATATACTATATTTATATTATTCAGGCCTCCATTCGTTCGCTATATTTACATTATAGAAAATGGTTCAAGCTTTCCCATTTGCAAGGGAAAATGCGTTTGCAATAATGTTTGAGGCGCCGGGCTGGGCGGGCGTCGAATTAGGTATTTTATTTGCTCTAACGCTATACATCTTTCCTAAGCAAAAAAAAAAGGGGCAGGAGCAATTTCCAGCAGTACAAAACCCACCAGCCACTCGCGCCGTTAACAATGCCTAAGCGACTTCATAAGTAAAACGATCACAAATATTTTAAAAAGGTACAATAATAAATAAAAACGATTAACAAAAAAGCTTTTACGCACACTAAGGCACGAGCCTATGCGGGAAAGACCGGCGGCAGAATGCGAATAACAGCATTACGTATGTTTGGTAAGAATTTTGCACAGCAAAATTTTAAATAAACCAAGAGAGGCAACTGCACTTTACTCTCTAGTTTTCCTCCAATGAAAATTAACATGGATAATTGTAGTCAAAACACTATTAAATAAATATCCGAATGCAAATGGATGCGATTTATTAAGTAGGTATAATAAGTAGACGCCTTTGTGATAAGATAAAAAATGCAATCACTAGGACATAAAGCGAATGCAAGTTTGTACAGATAAAAAAAAACAGCAAAATATGTTAGAGTACCTGTCTCTTTCTGATTTGATGCGAGCTGTGCCAGCGAGTTCAGTTCACGCACAAACTTAACATTTCATTTGTAGGATAACACGAATAGATATCCCTTTTTTAGACGTAGGATACTAGTCGCACCCATTTGCTAGAGCCGTGCAGTTGCCCAAGTGGGACTAACGCGTGTGACACAAATACAAATAGAGGTATGACGTGGTTTGTCAACTGTTCCGACGGATCCTACTTCTGGGGTACAATAGCTGGCCTTTCCAAGTTTCCCCTGTCAACTTGTAACAAAATATCATTCAAGTTTGTTCAAATTTACTCACTAGTTTAAGCTAATTTCTGTTTACATCCCAATGCGGCAAACCCGTATTTGACCTCATCAGATCTTTTTGATAAACCAAAATATAAAATGACATTTGGGTAAGGCCGGAAAGCGTTACAACTGCTCTTATATGTTACGGAAATTCTGCAACTGTCTGCTTAAACATATTCAAGTTTCTCTATTTCACCACAAACGTGTTTAGTCTTCAGTGATGTACTTCTAATCCCGTAAGTTGAGCGGTTGAAACGCTTCTCGATCTCACCCTTTCATGACCAAAATTAAACTACTAGTTGATAATATTAACTGTGATATTTCGTAATGGAAGCATTTAGATAACTTTTATACGTCACATCACAACTTGATCAGGATTTACACTACATAGCAAAAGTCGTTCGACATATTTTAAGTCATTCACTTGCCGATAACTGTTTGGACGAACGAAACAAATACATATTATACAACTACAGTTTACTCTATATCTATGTTAAGGCATATTTCCTTGCACTGCCAAACCGGATCAAAACTGCAGCACTCGCATCTTGAAATGTATACAAACAAACACTGGGAGATCAATAGTTTTGGATTATAGTTTTATTAATAAACTTTTGTTGTATAAAATCAATTAATAGTGTGCTTTATGTTACCACTTTTTGACACCGATATACTAACGCAACTGTTCGAATGATTGGTTTCAAATTACGCCACAGTCGTAACTTTTCTAAGACTAGCTACTATCTTCGATCTAACGAACGACAAGAAGCCAGACAGTTGTTTTGCCTCTTTATTGTCTAGTCAATTTTAAGACTTTTAAAGCAATTCGAACTTGTACAGTTTAGTGTCAAAAAGTGATCAAACGATTCCCAATGACAACAAGAAGCTTTGTAAACTAATCATCAATCCATATACAGAATACCGGCTATGGCGAAGCGGGGCGTGCCAACAGTTTCCATACATTCCAAGTACAAGTATCGTTATTTGATAATCCTAACTAATCTCATTTTCACATAGTTAAGGTCAACCGCCTTACATGGTATTTTCATTAAACAATAAATACTTAATTATCGCTTAGAACCTTAAGTTATGACAAGCGTATAAATTATATCAGAGTGTAACTAACGGACTTAAGATACTAGCTAGCTAGTTCTGGTATGTTGTATAGTGGCAGAAAACTTCAACGATCGCTGCAGAAATGTACGTTTTTAATTTGAAATAGCATCTTCAGTATACGGGTCTGAAAGGGACGTAGCTACGTTAAAGCAAGAGGATCATCATTCACGAATAACTAAAACGTCGTCAAACAAAACTAGAGGTTTTACTCGTACAAGTAGATAATTCTCAATGAAATTTTCGTGACAGCTGCACAACATATCAGTTATTAACAATACTGCAGTGATTGCTGTCAATGTTTAACTTCATAGAAGCAAATGCAGTAAACAGTGACTAGCTATTCAGGAATTCATAACATAAAAGGTTACCAAACAGTTCATAGATTACTACAACTTTTAGCGTTTCAAGAGAAGTAGGCGGACGACACAGCCCATAAAGCTATAATTTAAAAATCGCTCCAGCGCGTTTTATGCTGACACAAAAAAGAAAATCTTTTGCCAGGTTTGTAAATTATTTATTCAAGTTTTATTGTAAAGATCAGGTTAAATGCTAGTAAACTAACAGCAACCACTGCCTAACGTCCTATAATAAGTGCCGCGTTCAGACGGAGGGCATAGCCTTCTGTTACACTGGATTCAGACAATGTTTCAGAGTTAACTTTAGCGTCCTTTAGAATATCATTGCCACAGCTGAGACCCTTACAAAAATAGCTACTATTATAGGCATGGTACGAAATACAAGTTTAGCTGAACTTCTTGCATCTGGAATCTGGTGTTATAGTTATCTACGGTAATCGTTTAACACTGTATGCGAACTGTATCTAGTACGCGTCTACTACAAATCGGTCGCCGATACCACCAGTAATTTAGAACATAACCGATCATAATGGATATCACCTCATTTCTTCAACAAGAAGAATAGCTTACACGAATATTGTGACGTTACGTCAAAGACAGACAATTTGTTTAGACATTTCTACAGCACTGGATCTATCACGCCGAGAAAAATTAAATTATGATCGGATTCCAAAATACTGAACAGTCCACATTGAAGATGCAAGTCTGTTCATAAACAACAAAATGTCCACCGTGCGTAAAGCTCATCATCACTTCAACAACGTATTGTATTCACTTTACATTTAACGGAATTAATTTTAATACTCTTGTAGAACTCAAATGTACCACTGTAGCAAAGGAAACTGAACTAAACGTCCCCTCGCGTTTGTTTTGGTAGGCACAGCAATCTAGCAACGAATCAGAGTCTACCAAAGCTCTCAATGTCGTCAAAACCCAACGCGAAGTACCAGGCCGTAGAAAAAGTAGCAGAGGCCTTCAACCCACTGGTTGCACTGTTAAATATCGTGGTCTCGTATACTCTATAGGAATGTGAAATCAGCTAGTTCACAAGGCTAGTAGTTTATTCTAGATGCAAGTAATTTTGACTCAGGCACGTTACGAAATTACTATATTTTAAGACAAACACTAGCCTAATGCGAAGTAACATTTAAGGAGCGACCAATTCATTACTCAACCATTGAACTTAGTTTTTAGACAGAGTCAGGATAGATATCTTGTTCACGCTAGAAAACGTTACGCGAGATTCAATCACTACACCGTCGTCGTATTATTTATGGTCGCCCCCTTAATTTCACAGCTCCATAGAGAAACACAGCAAGGTTTAATACTAACCGCGGTGGGTTAAGCTAGCAGTTGCCTCTAACAGTTACTGTGCTTTGCCTGTTGACACTTGGCTTCTACGCGGTATACCCGACCATAGTTTGCGCATCGGTCTTGGGAAAGAGACAATCGGCATCACGTAAGTTAGCGAGAGACAATGCTCTACAGTCGATTTGCTTGGCGGGGTACACTAGTGCCAGAAATATAAGTCACATCAATGTACCTGAGCAGAATGCTTTATTTGAATACATTTTAAGCCAATCATAACGCGCCATTGCGCAGGAAAATCTTTAACGGCCATTGGCTAATACAGCGCGACGCCGGCAACTCCGGCGCCCGCTTTGCCTGGCGAGATGAGCGAGAAAGAAAGATTTCATCTGTTATTATTGCATCTACTTGCTTAAAGTTTAAAGGTTTTTATTGTATTTGTCTGCTCGTCGGTGCGGCGGATAGCCGATGTAACTTACATTTGTGGTACTGTATTTTGACTTTTGACACTGTTGGCTTCTTCGCGGTACTGACCCGACCATAAGCGCATCGGTCTTAGGAAAAAGACGGGCTTAGTAAGTTAGAGAGAGACATTGCTCTACAGCAGTTTTATGTTTGGGTGCTTTCTTGTCAGGTGTCTCAGCAGCTATCGTAGTCCAGGTCGTCCGTGAACACTAGGGCTCCGCCGCCGGCCCCGGGCCGCTAGAACTTGTCTTGGAAGATGAACAGGTTGTTCGTGGCCGCGACCGCGATGATGCTCTCGTGCGGGTGCCACGCCGTGTGAAGGATCTTCTTGTTGAAGTCCAGGCAGTCTACGCTGATTTCGTCCTGTGAGATTGGAGGAGGTTAGATTTTGATGCGGATTGTGACCGGATCTCTGACTGTTTAATATTATCATCATCATGGAACAAAAGTCGTGACAAACTCCAAGTTAGGTTATAAACTTATAACAAAGCTCGGTTAGGGTGAAGTTACATCTATCAGCATCGAATCGCATTTTGCCATACAAAAACGCGCTATTGTATGGATATCCGTCAGCATCAATTCACCCTTCAGCATCGATTCAGCTCCAGCATTAAATGCTTATAAGTGTAACTATCCACTTCTCATGCTGAAGAATGCTTAATCAAGTTGAAGCATGAGAACGGCTGCTTAAAGCGTGAGATTAGATGCTTTCGGATGAGAATAGCTGCTTATGCATGCGACAGGACGCTTTCGATTGATAACGACTGCTTAAGAGTGAGAGGCGGGATGCTTACGAATGAGAAAGGCTGCTTACGCAGAGAAAAGGAGGAAGAGTGCGAATGAGCGGCCGAACGCGTTATTAATGTCATTATCACAACGTGTTCATCTATCAAAGTGCACAAATTTGTTTACTTTCAATAATTTCAATAATTACCTATATTTCATCAATATAGACAAGGAAAAATTTAAATTAACATTTCATTTGCGGCGTCGTGATTGCAGATAGCATGCGACAGCATACGATAGCATGCGGCAGCATATAAAAGTACGCGATAGGATACTTAAGCAGATAAAAATATGCTATAGCAGCTGAACGCATGCAATGCGTATAGTGAGTTTAAAATCATCCAGCTAAATGCGATTCGATGCTGATAAATGTAACTTCACCCTTAGCCAATGGCCGATCCAGCAAGTTGCTATGGTTACATTATAACTCTGCTTGTGATTACTGATTAAACAATGACGACCACTGTTTTACCGGAAACTGACGTTGCTATGGTTCCATTATGACTTATGACATAGCTTGTGATTAACCAATGACGACCACGGTTTTACCGGAAACCGATGTTGCTATGGTTATCTTATGACAGTTATGACAGTCCCATCTTAGCTTGACATTCATCACTAAAGTTTCGACCTTATTGCATTATGAATGCTCTAAGAAAATTTAACGGAAACGGGTCATAAATTAAATCTCGTGACTGTATGTAAAAAAAGTTGGTTAGACAGGCGTACCGTAGCGAACAGGGATTGGTGAGCCACTTACCGGTTTGTAACGTGGTCGTGTAATACTAATCCAATAGCTGACATCTAGTCGGTCACATCGGTCATTGATTACGTCTAAATTGCGAACAGTGGCAAGTGGGTCAACAATACCGGTTCGTGACAGTACCTTCTTCCTCTTGGCGGTGGTGGCGACGCGCCGCGGCCGCAGCGGCTGGCGCGGGCGCGCGGCGGCGTCGCGCGAGGCCTCCAAGGTCAGCTCGCCGCGTCTCGCGCCGCCCGATCCGCGCTCGAACACTCTGTAACACGATAAATCTCAGTCAATATGCCGTGTCGTGATGATAGGTTTATGGGACGTAGTATTCAATCTACCGATGGTTTAGCTTAACATGATCATACAATTACTGTCATCATCCTAACTTTAGTTAGCTAAATCATCGATAGACCGAATATTGCAACTGGCCGTTAGTTAGGTGGGTTATTTTATAAAAAAATGTCCATATCTTGTTTTTCTCAATTCGAAACAAAAACTTGTCTCTAATCTTTCATACAAATCATATGATTCCATTACGTGACCGCCATAATGAGTATGAAGAAACAACGGAAAAGAGAAAAATATTCTAGGTTGAATAAGAAAAATCAATGTTATTCAAAATTAAGGAAAAAATATAGTTTAGTTAAGTAAAACCTTTCATAAAATGACCCGAATAGTCTCGAATTCCTTGACCTAAGCCAGTTTTAAAATTGGTTTCAGGACCAGAAACAAGAATTGCCAACTTTGAAATTTAGAATTTACATCCCTTAGTGCGATTAATTTTCTTTGTAAATTTTCTGGTAACTTTTTCGTAAATTTCGTGACAGAAAGGTTATTGAGCTGTGACTACAGCGGGTTGTTACCTGAAGAAGCCGTTGTAGGAGCCAGTCATGAGCCGCTGGTCGTCGCCGCTCCAGCAGCACTCGAACTTGTCGAAGATGCAGTCGTTCTCGTACAGCGAGCAGAGCTTCGATCGCAGGTACTCGTGCACCTGAGGGAGACGGGTTATTAGTGCTCGACAAGTGAAAGATGATATTTATTAACTTATGGGTCTTGTTATTTTCCAGTGACATGTACATACATTACGGCTGTATGAGCTAGGCAAAGCGCACGAAACGTGACATATTTACAACACCCTGATTATGATTATTTTACGCTTCGCGGCCACTTCTGATATAATTTTAGGTTTGAAAACAGATGGAAGAGACAGTATAATAGTGACAGATTGCTAGCCTGTCACTTTAAGTATACCTAAGCCTATTTCCTAAGTCGCCTCTTACGACATACACAGAAGAAATGTAGAAGTCTTATTCTATCCCAACTTAACTCGAGACTTTAACTTAACTCTCTTATCATGCTAATGAATCGATTACAGATGTAACAATGCATGTTTTGTCATAGTATTGACGATTATACGACACCTTCGTAATCTTAGTTTTCCGATAAAATACGATGGAAAAACATTAGTATATAGTTAAAAATGTACTCACTGGATATGTTTCTACAGGTTTCGTTTCCATTCTTAGATCCCATACTTTTAAACCTAAATAATCTCGTGACATCATATACCTGAAACAGAAATTGATCAAAATAATGACAAGATTAATTGATTATACACAGTAACTCTAAAAAATAAAAATAAAAGCTTTCTTCGAACTTTGGGCTTGAGACGTCACGCTCACGCCGTGGTAAACAATGTACCATGCAGTAACGTCACTTTAAGAGTCCTGCTATCCTCGTCATTTCTTCTTTTTTGTTAAATAAGAGATAAAATACGTGTACAATATTTTTCGATAATATATCTAACAGACTAAATACTTTTATTTGGGTGTTACCACTGTTACCAGATCAATCGATCGATTGTCGATCGACGACATCAATCAACATCGATCGAAATTGATTGACTATTCTGGTAGCTTTAATTGATCGACAGATATCGATCGATTAACCTCGCCTATACTACATTCCACTGTTTCATTCTACCATCAACGATATTGATTGACCTGGTAACACCCTTCAACTACCCAACGATGGCAACACTAACCGGCCCGAGTTGCTCAGCTTGACGTCGCTGATGGAGGAGATGATCTCGGAGAAGAAGGAGCGCGCGTGCGGGTCCTCGGGCTCCTCGAACAGCTTCGCGTGCCGGTCGCACAGCGCCGCGGCTCGCATGTCGCACAGACGGATCGTGCCTGCAAGCAAGAGTTTAATATAAAAACACGCATATGTATGCCATGCATATGTAATACGAAAGATGCTTTCACAATGAATTTCATATTGCCTCGATTAGTAGTTAGTATGGTATGTCACAGTGACATTTCTTGTGAAAGGGTCCAAAGTGGCACAGTAATCAAATTCTTTGACTGTACATACATTTACCCTATTGGAAAACGGCACACGAAACGCTACATGGACAAATACATGACTATTCAACGTTTCGTGGCTACTTCTGGTATATTTTATTAAGTAGTGTAAGTTAAGTAATGTATTTATTTAAGAATTTGAAATTTATATACGTACAACATAAAATCACGCCTGTTCCCAAATGGGGTAGGCAGAGCACACGAAGCGTGACATAGATGAAGCCACGGCAAAGCGCGAGTCACTAACTCGCGTCGTGAGAAAATAACTAGCACGGGAGTCGTGCTAAGCCTAAAGGTACAGAAATAACGCAATTGATTACTTACCCTTACTACTAGAATATACAAAGAGATTGCATTCAGTCGGGTGGAATTCTGCCGCGGTTATAACCTGAAATGAAAACAATATTCCATTATTATTATGTTCATCCACCAAGGTTGGTTTATATCGAAATGGGTAAACTAATTGCTGGCAAATTGTTTGTGCACTTGAGAAGATGGAAAGTTGTGTAAAACAGACTAAAATTAATTGAAACACAGTGCAAGCTTCGAACATTTTAGACTAAAAGAGAATATCTACTGTAATTTTTTAACACCACATGTTACATAGTGCATAGGAAATCAGTCTTTTTTGTTCAATTATGATCCTAAAAACATGCATAGAAGGATACATCTTCTATTGAAAGCCCAGTAGCGGAGCACAGAGAAATTCGAGCGTTGACCCGTTGCTAACTATCTCGCGTGAGCGTGAGGGCAATATTACTGCACGCGTGCGACAGAGATAGATAGCAGCGGGTCAACGCTCGAATTTCTCTGTGCTCCGCGACCGGCCTTTACACGCGCGAAGTTATCAGTCTAGTATGTGGAGTTGTGCAGACGTTTTTTTATATCGAGATTAGCTCGACAAGTTTCGGGACAATCCGTGGCCCATCATCTAGAGCTAAAGATCGGCAGCGCGCAGTGCGCGTCTATCCGCTACCGTGGCGCGTAGCTCCAGATGATGGGTCACGGATAGGCCCGAAACATGTAGAGCTAATCTCGATACAAAAAAAGGTGAGTAGATCCGTTTATTTCACTATGAGTGAATCTCTTGGTGGTTTTATGGTATTGTGTAGTTTACCTCTGTGAGCTCCTCCATATTGGCCGGTTTGATGTCAACGATGTTGAAGCTCTGGTCGGTGATCTCGAGGTGCCACAGATTGATGCGCAGGTCGTCCGCAGACAGATAGGTCTCCTGGTCCGAGTTGAGGGAAATGGAGTTTATGTGGTACGTGTGGGCGTTGGCGAATATCCGTCTGGGGAGAGAGAACGTCAATGAGTATTGTAAGTAAGAAAAAAAAATGTCCGACGTTTAAATTTCAGATTGCGATAAAAAAACGACTGGTCACATTTCTTTCGAACCTTGCTATTTACAAAATTCAAAATTCGAAGCTTTATTTAGGCGCAGCGCCGACGACAGACTTTTTGTGCGAACGAGTCTGCGGCGCACAAAAATTCTGCGTGGATTGTATGCATTATGCGCCGGACTTTTTGCGCGTCGTGTGCGTTACTGCATATATCCACAGGTTCTATTTTCACAAGACTAAAAAGTCTGTCGCGGATAGTCTGTCGTCTGCGCAGGGTCTTATGCAAATAGGCTTCTAAGAGTTAAATAAGAGGGTTTGATCTGGACAGAAATAATTGTGAAGAAGAAATTGTATTTTGATGGTGCTATATTTGTACAAAACATTATAACAATGACAATTCCAATAAAACGGAACGTATTATCATATCACAAACTAAATACAGTAAAAATAATTAATGAAACGGCCATGACGCAACGTGCCATTCTATAATCAAAAAATAAACAAACGCGCGTTCAATAAACCTCTCGGTGTTGGTAAAGCAGATAAATGGATGATATAATTTAATAAAAATAATTCCATTATCAGCACTCCAATTGTTTATTAAATAAGTAATAAAGCGATAAGGCGGCTAAGCCGGGCGAGTTGGAAGGCTGGAATACCCCTCTTAAATAGATAAGCGGTAAATTGGTTACTTTGATTCTAGTTCAATTTAGATTAGTTTGCCAATATGAAGTAATTAAAAGGGTGCATTGGAAACCGACAAATATGAGGGCTTGATTTTCAACGTGACTTTTTAAGGTGTTCTTTATTTTTACATTCCTGATGGCAAGATCATAGACACCCATACGATTTCCGAGGTGTCTTGCGATAGAAATTTTACCCCATATAAAACTGTCAAAAGTTACCTATACCTTTCTATGCATAATATCCTGCAATTTATTAAAGGTTCCTACAGCACATCGGTAATGCTGGCTAATGTTCTCACAGCTATCTTGCGTGGCACCCACGCCCCGACGCGTGAGTGGAATCATCTGGAGCTGGAGGAAATCTCGACACAGGGCTCGACCTGACAACGTAAACTTGTGGTGGACTTGTGGTATTTCTAGCTTTGACCCTCTACTGGGTGAAGTTCCGGCTGCAACCCGGTGCTGCGTGCGGAAGCGTGCTCACTTAGAGCCCTCGAACCCTGGCTTGGCTTGACAATCTTCTGGTGTACCCTGTGGAATTTCTAGCTTTATCCATCTATGTGAGATTAGTTCTCCATTAGTGCTCACCTGGAGGAGGCCTCGACGCAGGGCTCCGCGGGCCGCCAGGTGGGCACCCGGAGCGCCGTGATACGCGCCGGGTCGCGCGCGCGCCCGCTCTCCTCGCGCGTGTTGTACCCTGTCACGCGCTTGTCGCGCTCCGATACCTGTACAAACGTGAATATTACTATCATCTACCACCTAAGCTTTTCAAATCTGATTTAGCGTTGAGCCAGGCAATAATTGCAAATATATTTTTTTGTTTTGGGCCTTTAATACAACTAAAAACTACGTCTATTAAGTACCAGCCGATTACCATCTGAAACAGAGACATCAGAAAATAATAGGTAGTCTATCCCGTGCGCGAAATGTCTCGCGCGTATTGCTATGGTCTTCGGGCGAACTCAACCGACTTGGCCTAACACACATTCCTTGTAGATTTTACAACATACCCTTGTTTCATCCATTCTCTCCAGCTACCCAAACCAATGCAACTTACCTATTCATAAATACTTTTGAGCTCAAGATTTTACTTAACAAAGCATGTCGAGATTTGTAATTTCGAAACCGTAATATACACATTCCCTCACCTTCCATAGTTTGATAGTCTTGTCGTTGGTGGAGAGCAGGAAATGCGCCTGATTCTTGCGCTTGAGCCACCGTATCTTGTTGATCTTCTCCTCGATCTCCAGCGACTTGAGGTAGTCGAACTCTGGCTCGTGCGATTGGAACGTCGAGTACACGTTGTACTCGCCCTTCTTGGGCACGCACTGTTTTGATGCTGGGTCCCTCTGGAAAAGAAATCAGTGGTTAGTTTGACTTTTTCGCTTGTTTTTGGAGAATTGGTAGGTAATATTGTAGGTAGAGTAGAGAGGTCCGTTTCACAGTTTAATGAAAGGTCTACGGCGGTAGGCTGGCGCGTTGTTCGCGTCGCAATGCGCGTAATTTTTGTGATTTTTAAAACAGGCGCGATGAAATAGAAGAGATATGGCTTCGTTAACGGGTGGCTTAACAAAGAGAAAAACAATAATACATATGTAAACGAGTAACCCTATGCCGGAAAACCGGTTTCGAGTCAGCGGCGTCCAACGGAATATGTACGTTTGCGTCACATAGTAAGTTCTAATGTGGTGTTTGCACAGGTAATGGTAAAAAGAGACAGCAACGTTTTTATCCATAAACACGACTTGTTCGGGAGTGGGGCTTCTGTGCGTAGTACTATTACGTATTCTGTGGCGTCAGACACGTCATGGATCTGTTCTAGCATCTTTCAAGCAGTTTCATATATTACAATTGGTGTGCACAAGCTCTTCATCGGGAAAGATACTGATATCACAAATATGGAAGTAAGTATGTGTGATACAACTCTAGGCTACACATCAAACTGCGTAAGCTAATTGTTACTGTGCAAAGAATCTTTGTTTCACAAGATGGACACCATTCTACGCAAATCGCGAGTGACAGCTGGCTTCAGTTCAGTCTTTGTTGCTTGCAAGGTGACTTACTCAGCAAGGCAACGCTGTAGGCGGCCGCTCGTTTCACACATTTGTATGACTCTGACAGCAGCATGACAAAGCATGTGCTGACGTAAAATACCGCGTCAGTTTACGCATTTTCGTGGTGACGACAAAAGTAAATGACCGAGTGCTTGACGGTGAACTAACCCTTCGTAAGCGGGAAGTGGAATGAATTGCATTCTATTCTCTTTTGTTTCAATGTCTACAAACTATGCTGACTGAGATGAAAATACAAGAAAGGTTTTCAAGGTTTTGGAGGATTATTCGAGACTTCAGCCATTATTGTTTCTTCCTCCGATTCTGCACAATATTCTCCGCAATGGCTAGTGTCTACAGTTACAATCATGACAGAACAACGTTTGAGAAAGACTGCGTGAAATTACTAGGTATATGACGTCGGGTTTACAGCTTTAAGTCTCCCGACACCTATTGACAATCGACAATAGCCAATTGACGGTTTTATGTCCACGCAACAAGAGCTAAAACGGTATGACTCTGTTCAATAGGCTCGGTTCGATAAACGCGTAAAGTTTTTTTTTAATTCGTGGAATATCATTAAGATTAGAGTAGATTCCTGTGACGTGCAAGCAATTTTTTTTATCGACGCAATAATCTTCCACTAACTGAACACTACACAACAGATCCACGTGACGAAACCCGAGACCCAGTAATCAAGTTGTCGCGAACAGATCGTCAACAAAAACAAAACGCATTTGTATCGAACAAAGAGATAAGAATCGAAATAATTAAAAACAATGAGGCGATTGCGAGCTGCGTCATGAATTCCATTGCCGTTTATTAGGTCGCGGTGTCGAGTGCCTGAGTTCCTACGTCCTGTCTAACCTTTGGAACCTACATCACTATAGTCACAGCATTTAACGTGGCAAGATTTAAAGTTGCCCGTTTGGTCCCGGGTTAGAGTAGCACCTCCCCCTTTCTTCCCGTGGGTGTCGTAAGAGGCGACTCTGGGAAAGGGTTAGTTAGTGTATTGTAGGCGATGGGCTATCAACCTGTCACTACAATATCACGTTTTACCATCTGATTACCCAGAAATTGCTGAACGTGGCACTGGATTTTTAAATTCATGTGCTCTGCCTACCCCTCTTGGGAATACAGGCGTGAGAATGTGGGTGTAAATTTAAAGTAGCTCCTTATCGGAGGAGGCGATACGGCTGTACAAGTTTGTAAGGCACGCTTTTGCAGTCAGACTCCAGTGATGAGAGCAGGAGAGTTTGAGAATTTTGTTCCCAAAGTCCCCTATGAGGCTGACATAGTCACCCTAAGTGTAAGCCTCGTCAAATATAATAAAAAAAAATGTGGGGTTAAGTTGCGCGTCGTGTTTCCATGGATAAAGCGACGCGCGAACTTACCACCGTCTTGCCAAGTTTGATTCCAGACACAGTACCACGGGTGACCAACGGCGCAATATGGATACCTTCGACAGATAAGCTTTCTAGAGATAAGAAAACGATAACCGTCCATACCGTCAATAGACTGAATTATTGTTTGCGGTTTAGCTTATGTCCACTCACTAAGACCTACATACATACATACATACATACAGCCACGCTTCTTTCCCACAGAGGCAGACAGAGACCACTTTGTTCCATTTGCTACGATCCTGACATAGGTACCTATTTAGCTTCATCCACATTCATTAGTCTCCTCATACATGCTCATCGGTTTCATGTACCTACTCCTGACCCGACCTGTTTCCATGTCCGCGATTTGGTCACGAAACGTCCGTCTAGGTCTTCCCCTCCCAACACACCAATTCACATTCCCAAGAGCTAAAACGGTTCAAATTGTCTCGACATTTCTTTTCTATCAGCTATTACTGATTCAGCGTTCATCAAATTGGGGATACCCTCTAAAGCTAACTTCACACTAACCGGCATTAAATCAAAGCGCCATTATGATCCGAGTAGCTTTTTACTTATTCACGGAGAAATAAACGGCACGACATTGGACTCGACAAAGGGGCAGGTGTGCTCAGGTAAAAAGGACCGGCTCGGTAGGTAGCTCTGCCAACAAAACTGCGCAACTGGTCCAGAAAAAATTATAGACAGCCAGATAAAATATGTAATGTTTTTAGAAATAAAATTGAAGAAAACATTGCATTAGCATCAACCAATGATGGTGAAATGTCGACTTAGAAGTCAATCTTTATTCGCGAACTTATTTTTTTTGTTCAATATATTTGTTTCACAAACACAATCACCTCTATATTCCCAAAATGGGTAAAGAGAGCAGACAATATCACGACTTTCACATTCCGCAGCCACTTTCAGTATAATTTCAGGTTTAAGAACAGATGAAAGAGGTAGGATAGTGACAGGCTAGCCTGTTGCCTATAGCATACCTAAACCTAAACGTAAAATACATACATACATAATCCCACGCCTATATTCCCAAAAGGGGTAGGCAGAGCACATGAATTCAAAAATCTAGTGCCACGTTTAGCAATTTCAGGGTAACCAGATAGTTAAACGTGAGATTGTAGTGACAGGTTGCTAGCCCATCGCCCACAATACACTAACCCTTTCCCTGAGTCGCCTCTTACGACACCCACGGGAAGAAACGGGGAGGTGCTACTCTACCCCGGCACCACACGGGGAAAAATACCTACAAGCAATACAAGTTTCGGGATAATCCGTATCCCTGCATCTAGGAGCCACGGCAGTTACGCGCATTCCCTCTTTTCCATGTATTTTTTAATGTTCAAAATTCATCGTTTGGACATTAAAAAAACAATAAACCGGCCAAGTGCGAGCCGGACTCACGCACGAAGGGTTCCGTACCAAAAACTGCAAATTTGTATGGGAGCCCCCCTTAATTTTTTTTTTTAAGTAAATATTTAATTAAATATTCTTTGAGCATTTTAAGTATTTAGCTGTTACAATTATTTAAATAGACCCAAAACTGCAAAAAAAAAAAACACGTTTTTTCTATGGGAGCCCCCTTAATTATTATTTTGATTTTAGTATTTGTTGTTATAGCGGCAACAGAAAAACATCATCTGTGAAAATTTCAACTCTCTAGCTCTCACGGTTCGTGAGATACAGCCTGGTGACAGACGGACAGACAGACGGACGGACAGACAGCGAAGTCTCAGTAATAGGGTCCCGTTTTTACCCTTTGGGTACGGAACCCTAAAAAATACACAAACCAAGAACCAACTAAAACGTGGAACAGTTTTTCAGTTAAAAATAGTATTTGTTTACGTCTCCGATGACGACCCGGTATCTTTTGAAATGACGGTGTTGTGACGAAATAATTCGACTCGTTGGAGATAAGCAATCGCCGATAAGATACGTATTTACAACACTAGGACCTTGCGACCAGATCGAACCAGTCAACAGACGTATCTAATTTGCATACTTTATAGTCCTAGTAAGCGCTTTACATCTTATATCTACACTAATGTTATAAAGACGAAAGATTTGTTTTCTTGTAACGAATGACAAACTACTGAACCTTTTTGACGGAAAATGTTTCACCGATAGAATGCTACAGTATCTCAGAGATATACATAAGGCTACATTTGATCGAAAAATATTTGTGAGTGGTTTTAATTTTTTTTTTAAGCTTTCATTAAAACAAAACTTTATTCATTCCTTTGTGTAACACATACCCAACATTTTGTATAGTTAATTTTCGTTAAACAAAGGAAGTAATCATGATTTTGTTTCTGTACAATGCAATGTAGTTTTTTTTTTTTGTAAACTACTCTTGTGCTGTTATTGTATTGTAACTGTGATAAAGTTGCTTAGAAAAATATTGTTAAGAAGGTACCATTTTAAGCTCAAGGCGCCATAAAGAAATATGTTTTCATCTTTACAATTTCTCTCTACCTTTACTTATTGTGAAACTATTTCACTGGATGACTCAAAACACATCACCATGGCAACCACAAACATAAAATAGTTGATTGACCCCTTTATAAGGTATAGGTACTCGGTCAGTCTTATAACTAGGACAGCATCATGTTTGAACAGCTACATCAACTTCTCTAATTATTTTAATCCTTATTTTGCCGCTAACATCAGCTTAATGTTATATGTAATTGAATACACTACACAACTTACTGACATTCTTTTGCATAAAATATGTATGTATACTGCCTATAATATTTTACCCATTCTATGGTAGGTAACCATCTGGTTACCCTGAATTTGCTAGACATGGCACTGGATTTTTGAATCCATGTGCTCTGCCTACCCCTCATGGGAATACAGGCGTGAGAATATGTATGTATGTATGTATGGTAGGTCAAGAACCTATTCATCATTAGTTTCATACTATTACTAGTGCAATGATAGACGTTACCTGAAATATAACCACCCTGCCGCCCTTGTCTCCGGTTGCCAGCAACTCCCCGTCATGGTTGAACTCCACACAGGAGATCAGGTCAGCCTCTGTCACATCATCCTCCAACGTGCCCTTCACCTGGCTGAAACACCATGTCGTCTCCCCACCATTGCCTGGAACACATCCAAAACTGTCAATTCTTTTAACTCTAGTTTTTGTACAGACTAGAATAATGATATGTAATTAATAATGCAAAATTATGTTGGTGCAAAATTGCACATTATAAACTGTGACACTTTCATTTTACTTATATTTATATATTTGGTAGGTGTCCTCACCACTAGTGTCCGACCGAAGCTTCGGCTTCGGCTTCGGCTTCGGCCACCTTCGGTCAAAAAAACCACCTTCGGCCAAACCTTCGGCTTCGGCCAAAATTTGGCCGAAGCTTTGGCCGAAGCCGAAGGTTTGCAAATCGTGATTTGAAATTGAACAAACGATGCCAGAGCGAGACAAATAGTGCGCAGCGCTTAGCAGGGCAGCATTTCGCCGGCCCGATGGCATTACTTGCAGTTAATTATAGAAATTACTGACAACACATAACATAACAACATAGTCACACTTGATTAAGGAACGAAAACTGCGCATAATTTACTGCCGTTTTTTTTTACTATTAGCAAATTCTCGTATTTCTTAGGGTCAACATGGGGTCAACACACCTTCGGCTTCGGCTTCGGCTTCGGCCGAAGGTTTTGATGAAAGCCGATTAATCGGCTTCGGCTTCGGCTTCGGCCAAAATTGTACCTTCGGTCGGACACTACTCACCACCTATCTCTCCCTAAAGTTTGTCATACTTCTTACTCTGGACATCTTGTATAAATCTGAGTTAAATTTAACTGGAATCTAAATAAATTTTCATTTGACAGTTGTTGCACCATAAAAAACAATGAATTATTTATAATTATTCAATTTATTCCTTAACATGCACCAACATAACTAATAAGGAATTGTATTGAAGATCCTTTATTGGCAATAAATCATAGTAAATACTCCCTATGGTTGAAAGATTTTATTGATGGCCAATTTACTTGCAGCTCATCATAGATGATTGACGAGCAAATAGACTATGTAAATCCTATATTAACTGCCATCAGGAAGGTCAAGAAAGAGATACAATGAGTATAAAACTTGTTAGATAAAATACATTGATAGTTGTTTCTCTTATAGGACAAAGAAACCAATGTCATCTTAAATTCGATGGGTTCTACAACTCCCAACATTTAAAAATTCTTGTACTCATTGAACCAATTTTTATATCTACATAAAAAATATGTCCCACTCTAAGCAAACATGAAAGAAAGTGATGTTAAATGCTGTTTCATTTAAACCCAAAACCAAATGTGCAGTTTGGGTTACTACGTTACTAGAGTTTGTCAGAAATGTAAGGAGTTTGCTGGGTTTTCTACAATAGCTGAGCTAGCAAAAGTAGTGTTGCCAGTCCAATAATGCTAAAAAGAGGCCAGACAGTATGTATGTATTGTATGTTGAAGTATGGAAATAGAAAATCTTTCCAATAGGTTTAATGAATGTGCTGTGTATGTAACAGCTACACCATTGTTGGTGTTAAAACTGTTCTGATGTTACACATGTTTTTCAGTTAGCTTGAGTCAGCAGTTATATCTGATTGGAGAACTAATTTAGGCGTGAATGTGACTGTTATTTTAAATCAGTTTAGTGGACCTCGGTCACCACTTAAATCAAATGAAGTGAGTTGTTTTCTTGTAACTGCTGATTGCTAGATTTATTTTAATTTATCCTTTAAAGTACCTAAAACATTATAAGTACAATAAAATGGACACACAAAAAATTGTTTTATATTAAATTTTATCTATCTGCCACACTAAGGTCAACACATTTTTTTTAATAAATTAAAAATAGAGCTAACTCCATGATAAATCGACTCTAAGTATGGCCTTAGATTTAGACATAATAAAGAAGTTTGGAATGGCAGACAAAAGCTTAAAGAATTAAGGAGTTAAAAAAGTAGAAAAATGTAAAGTCTTTTTTCAAAATCCAATTTGGTAATTAAAAAAGAAATGGAAGTGTTGAGATAAAAAAAACAATACAACAGACTTAAGTTAACATAAATGCTGTTTCAGTAACCTAATTGTTTATTTTTTCTGAACATTTCCAAATTCTTAGAGATTTAATTTAATTTACGTGTAAATGCAATGAACTCTAAAACCACAGCATACAAATTAACAAAATGCAGGAACCAGTTAAGTTAGTTCATCATTATAATTTTCACAAAAAAAAATTGTTAGTGAAAGCTTTATAATTATTGTACTCACATTATCCAGACATTAATACCCAAAGAACATGTTATATCTACATAATGTAGGTACTTCCAAGTTTACTTGAAGTTCGAAACTTCACTATCAAATATTCTTAGAAATAAAAACTGCAAATCTTTACTTATCTATATCAATTAATGACTGGATAACATGTAAAATGTATGCTATGTGTTAAATCTGATGCTGTGTAAAAGATAAAAATATAGAAAAGGACCCAAATGCAGAAAATTCTCACAACGGTCATAAGGGACGAACATATCAGCTCACTTCACAAGTTCAATCAAAATAAGAGAAAAAATCACTATAATTGTATTAAACTTACGTACAATCACAGACAGTGTTCCAATGAAGTCGGCACGAATTATTTCGCCAATTAGCAAAATTATTGTGAACACGGATCCGATGATTAGAGTACCACGGAACTTCTTTCTTTTTAAGCATCCTACACACTAACTTATACAAGAACCAGGTAAAACTTTCAAAAGCACATTCTACACTGATGAGACATGGAGACCCAAACAAGTCTAATTGGTAAATGGCTAAGGTAGCTTATGTGAAAACCTGTTTGGTGTAATGTAATATTATACTTTGAGTTATGAATGAGAAACAAAACACTCCCTCTGTCCTATTGTGGGACTCACAATGAAATGGTTTCCGGGGTGGTGGGCAGGGATAAAGGGGAAAGCGTAAATAGGAACATAGCCTCTTTACCTATATGAAAACATAATAGGGCAGACTTAAGGTTATAAATAGTGGAGTACACTGAATTATTCACCAGTATCTAGTTATGTTTAGTCACATAAGCTGTCCATTTAAATATTTAAGGCATAATACTAGCATAGTAATAATGATTTTTTACAAATTACCCATCAATTAGAAATTGGTTACAGTGGTTAATTTTATTGTAATATTATGTTCATAACCTTTTTGTAGCTTTGACTATATTACATTTTGTGTGCTTTGTCTACCCCATTTGAGAATACAGATGTGATGTTTATTTATGTTTTTTTTTTTTTAAAGTGTGTCTCTGTTAATGTCAAGCTGTTCATGTCAATTAGATCTATGTTATTTTTTTTTGTCCTTAAATTTTAACTTCCACAGAACTTTCTCTTTAGGCTTGTCTTACTAAAAAGACTCAATAAGTAAGACTCATGATGACGATTGAGACTCAAGAAGTAATTAAAATTTGTTGTTGGGTGTCAAAAGGATGACATTAATCCAACAAAACATACTTTTCTGTAAATAATAATTGTTTTAAGATTTTTAGGATACTCCATGGTCAGAATATGTATATATAAATCACAATAACATGCTGTGAGATCTAGGTCACAAGGAAATAAAACTTGTCATAGAATAATTTGGCACCCTACCAACTGCGGTAGCGACAACACATTATGAATCTAAAGACATGTCCAAGTCCTTGATTGACAATCAAGCAAATTGTAAACATGTATCAGACTGCAGAACATACAAAGACGTCTCATTAATATGCTTAACAGAACATTTCAAACAGTTAAGGAAAAATATATGCCAACCTCATTTACTTATTTCTTTCATATTATTTCTCTTATTATGTCATGTCCCGTTTTCATTTTTGCAACAAAGGGGAATTTCTTTAATATATTTTCTTCTTTTTAAGAAATTTATACATGACTTTACTAAGAATCAAAAGCACTAATCATTAAACAATGTTACTGAAACCAATTTTTTGTATGAAAATAATTGTCAATTTTGTTATTGTTGAATATTATTGTGTGAAAATTAAAAAGTAACATAACCAACACATTTTTCCAGTATATTAATTCACTTGTGCCATTGATTGTGAGTAAATCCATGCAAATCTCAAAGATCAGAGAAAAATGATGTAATGTAACCTATTTCTAAAAGTCCCAAAAATGCATAAAAGTACTCAAAAACTTTCAATAATTTAGATTACGAAAGTTATGAGACTGATGTACTGGTATTTTAGGGATTATTACACTTCAAAACAAAAGTTTACATTTACTGCCTTCAATGTTTAAAGACCAAGATCAAAAACCAGCTCGAGACTAATTTTAGGCTATTTCAAGCAAAAAAAAAACAAAAGTTATCTAAAAATTTGTCATTAAATCAGGGGGCAAAGCTTAGAAAAGATCAATCAATTGACTACTGAATGTAATCCTAAACAATGTTGTAGTTTTATTAACTACCTAGGTTTAGAGGAAACAGAATGGAAATGAAACCACTGCATTATTGTTCTACACAAATAAAATGCTCAAATAGTTTCAATTAAACTAACATCTTGTCAATTCTGTGCTTAAATAAATCAGTAAATAAGCATCCATATTTGCTAATAGACATGACAAACCTATTTATGTACTGTTCAATAATTATTCAAAGGGTAGATGCAAATTAACAACCCAATGGAGTAGCTTGAGTACCCTAGTATTCTACCAAAACAAATGTCTTTTCCTCTTAGTTGTAGCACAGGTACATGGTTATTTTGCTATCATTGACCTATGTCAAATGATTGCTAACACATGTACTCGGACCAGTTAATCAAGGCAATCATCATTTTGTTACCTAACACCAACATCTGGTCACTAAACAAAAAAATCACCAAGATCCCCTCAATCCAAAATTAACACTTTCTAGTCTTTTGTGCAATACTTAGCGTGTAAAAACTGGCAGATAGAAAGGCTTACATGTTAATCAAATGTAGAGAAGCAACGTCAAAGTATCAACGCTTGTCTGACCTTCACGATCAACAATTATTCCTATCATCTGTTACAATGCAAACAACTTTTTGTTACAGCGTTATATGGATAAATACCGTGGTTTTCATGCGAAATCTAACGTAAAGACCGTTGCGAGAACCTTCCCCGTGCTCAAACTCCAGTGTAACAACGAAATACAAGACGTAAAGGTTAAAAAACGATCGGCTTTGTATGTTAAGAAAAATAACCAAACACTTCCACTATGCTATCGACACTGTTATCAAAACACTAAATACGAAAAACACACCAATTACAAGAACATTGCATTTACCGTCGGAGTTTGAACGATAAAACATCTTCGACTTATTGCGATTCCCGAATCCGATTTCGCCCTTGACTAGCGGGCGCTAAAAGTCACCACTTACCGGCCATGACAAAGCCCAGCACAAAAACTTTAAGAAGTTCGATAGTTTTAGTACACAATCACTTCAGTGTTTTGCTAAAACATCACATAGAATTGCAGATGAAAACAGATTAAAATCATTTCAACATTACATCGGTAAAAAGCAATGGCGCTCAGAAATACAACAAATTGCTACTGCAGAGTTTAGTGTTGCCACACTAAGGCCTACATTTTCTACCAATTCTACCAAAGTGTTTTTTTTTTCGTCCGAGTGTAATTTTTTTATTTATTTTAGGTATTACAATTAAGATCTGCATGACGAAAAATTTTCAAGTAATGCATTTATGGTTTTAAGACTAGTAGTACATCGACCTCAATCTGTAAAAGAAATCGCTAATGACACAAATTAATTGATTTGATAGAACCATTGCTTTTATTGTTATTCTACAGTAATAGACCATATTGATAAGATAATTCAAGCATCATCAGCGAGTGAAATATTATTTCAACTTGGGAGTTTCTTTTTTAGGCTGGTAACATAGTGATGTCTAACGTCAAAACGAAATATTTGTGTTGAAAGCAAGCGTTTGATTGCGCGCATTTCATTGTAAGGACGTGCTGCCATCTTATGATCTACTTGTAAACTAAAAGGAAACTGGTATGGTAAGATGGTAACCAAGTGGGGACCGTTTATTTGGTAAAATTCATTTAAAAGTCTTACAATATTTTAAAATAAATGTCTACTGCAATTAAACTGTTGTAGAAATAAAGGCATTACATTCTTGTCTTGTAATATTATTTTCCTGCTGTCTGTCAACTGTTTGAGTCATGCATGATTGAAAGAACGTCGCAAGTATGGTCGCAAGTCATAATGGCATTTAGCAGATGTTCGTTTATTCGAATAATATCGAGCGCGACGGTTGGGGATCTTTGCTTTTGAATATTTATTATTTATCTATATAAATATGGCTGATAGTGATAAGGGGGAAGAAAAGGAAATGTGGGATTCGGTAAGTTCCTAAATTATAGCAAATGTTAAAACTGTCTTTAGTTTTTAACTATATAGAGCTATTTACGACGTCATTATAGTTTAATCTCCCAATCATTTTTAAACCCATGGATAACTGGTACGGGCTGCACGGAGAAGTAATTTCGTGACCAAAACCAAGGTTACGTTAGCTGAATTGTGTGAGTAAACGAAAACCCTACGTTTTTACTTCACATCCGGAAAACTAGCACGCAAAGAAAACTATGTAACGCTACACACAATTTCTAATCATTTTATTATGGCGCCACTGTCCCATGTGTACATCTCAGTTTCTATGAGTTGATGTTAGTTCCGATTTTGACCACTGATGTTTTATAAGTTTGTCGGAGCCCTGTTTAGAAATGAATATTATATTCGTTTAGTTTCTTATTTATTACGCTAGAATAAGTTACGCTTTAGTGAGAGAGCTGTATTTTTGGCTTTACATATATGAAAATATGTTAAATATGATCTTTAATGTGATGCAGTAATATAATAATTTACGGAATTTACGGAATCCTGTTAGTTTACTGAAACTCTTTAAGTATTGCGTGTTTTGGCCTCTTTATTGTCACAAAACATGATGTGTAAAACTGGTAACTTAAACTTGGTGAAGTTTTAAGTAGTGGGGGTAAGTTCGCGCACCGCTTATTCCATCGAAAAGCTATGCGCGAACTTCCCCACTACTTGAGATCTTGCCACGTTACATGTTACTGCAAAATATTGCCGGTCCTGAAATATATCATAAATATAGCAAAACGACCTCATTTACACCTTTCGTCTCTCTTACGATCACGTCTTACATACATCACGCCTGTATTCCCAAATGGGGTAGGCAGAGCACACGAAACGTATTATATTAAGTAAACAGATTTTAACGCCACCTAGTTTCCAATAGGAAAACTAACATCTTCCGGCTAGTTTGCCATAGAATATAGATAGAACTAAGTGTCCCTTAATAATTACGTTAATATACTTCTCCAATACATTTAGGTACTTAGTTAGTACCAGGAAATTTCGAATCGACATTTCAGAAAAGCGCAAAATGACGCGTAAACGCAGCGGGATCTCTTTCGTATAATTTCAAAAATTACAAGCGAAACCGTCACGTCACGTCACGTGCGGAGAGATTAGATCTTTTCCCCAAACTCGTCAGTTCCGCGTAGCATTAGTTCCATTCGCATTTTTCCCCACTCAGATTTTTACTCATTCGACGTTTTTATCATTCATAGGTATTGCCAATAGTCATAATTATTCAATTGTATATTTGCTCAATCAGTTTTTTTATTATTCCTGAATTTTACCGGGGTCCTCATTTCCTAATAGCGAATTTACTCAATGAGTTTTTATTACTATTCGCGATTTTTACCAGGGTCCTGATTTTCTAATAGCAAATTTACTCAATCCGTTTTTTTTATTATCTTAAGTATTCATGGTAAATGACGTTTAGAAAATATAATGTATGAAAAATATAAAACATACATACATACATACATAACCGTCACGCCTTATTCCCTGCGGGGTAGGCAGAGACAACAGAGCGCCACTCGCTTCTATTCTGACATACCTCTTTCGCTTCACTAACATTCATCACTCTCGTCATACACGCTCGACGGTTTCGGGTACTCTTAATTTGGCCTCCCTTTAGCACATCGCCGATCTGGTCGATATACGTTCTACGAGGGCGCCCTCGACCGACTTGCCCTAACACACTTCCCTTGAAAATTTGCTTACATACCCTTGCTTCATCCATTCTCTCCACATGCCCAAACCAACGCAGCATACCTTTCTCTACCCTTGTTACAATACTCTCTTTCAGACCACACTTCTCTCTAATCACGCTATTACGCACCCTATCAGTAAGTTTGATACCACTCATGCTTCGCAAAGAACGCATCTCAACCGCATTCAATCTACTTTCGTGTCTCTTCTGCCACACCCAACTCTCACTACCATACATCAAAGTAGGCACTAGCACACCGTTGTGAATAGCCAGACGAGCATTCTTAGAAATGTCCTGACGACTCACAACTGAGTGAAGTGCTCCATTCATTCTATTTCCCGCTTTTACTCTACTTTCGATATCCTCATCGTACTTACCGTCACTCGTGAACATACATCCCAAATACCTAAACTCTCTTACTTGTTCTAACCTTTCACTTCCAATTGTTATAACACATTCAGTCATCTCGTCGTTCTTCTCTATCACCATAACCTTCGTCTTACCTAAATGAATGAATGAATGAATGAAATATAAAAGTAGATATTTATATTCATATTTAAATATGTATTCGTTGGAACCATAGAAGATACTGGTATAACTTAATATCACGCAAGAAAGAAACGTGTTACGTAAAGCTACAGCGAATATTTTTTTATAATATCGCGTACAAAACCGGAAACGGAACAATATCGCGTAAGAAATTACAATATTACGAAAAATAACGACAGGAAAACTTTTAGTATGAGAACAACATCGTGTAAGAAATTAGAATACATATTGCAAAAAATAACGACAGAGAAATTTCCGGTATGGGAACAATATCGCATAAGAAATTAAAATGTCGTGCGAAATGTCGGTTAGACATATTTGAGAATAGGAATGCAAGCGAATGACAAAAAAAAGTGAATAGGTAGAAAATCGAGTGGGGAAAAATGCGAATGGAACTAATGCTACGCGGAACTGACGAGTTTGGGGAAAAGATCTAATCTCTCACGTGCGTTTAGGAGCTTAAGTGTCGCCGCACACGGCCCACCGGCCACAGCCACAGACGCCGCCACGAGAAGCTAGACGCAGCTACAAAAGTAGTCGAAGCGCGACAGCTAGGTACTTGTTTAGTTCAGAGAGTCGTTTAGTGGCCGGTACGGGCCGCAAGAAGCGTTCTGCGACGATTTTAGCGTGTGACGGCCACCGGCGTCAATAGGCGGCGAGTCCATGTAAAATGTATGAAAACTACAGGAAAAATTCCGGTGGCTCGTGTTCCCTAAGTGACCTAAGTCATGTCGGAGAAGACTTACCATTCTTATGCCCGTGGTCGAAAATGATGCTAAGCTTCTGAAGACTGTTCTGTCGGGCCTCAGCGAAGAGGCGTCTCTTGTTCTTGGGCGAGGACTGCGTGGCTAGCGGAGACACTACCATAGTCGTGGTAGCCATGCCTGCAGCATCACACGGGGGCGCTGCAACAACAGGAGATTAGGATTAATTAGGACAATGCATTTGCAAAGCTTTTTGGGGTTCCGTACCCAAAGGGCGGAAGGTTATTTCACGGGAGTATATAATAGCTAAGTCCACACCAGTGCGTTTTCGCGTTCACCTTGCGTCTTCCTCTGCCGCATGCCCGTGCAACCACCAACAACAGCGCATGCCGCCAGCGCGTGTTCATTGAGGACGGATCAAGTTGCAGTGCAGTGGTGTGGACTTAGCTATTCTAATGTGGTCGCCACCAGTGTTCCAATCTACTACGCCGTACACGGTTGACGCTGGTGGCCGCCGCACGCTACAATCGTCGCAGCTCGCTTCTTAAGGCACGCACCGGCCACTAAACGACTTTTTGAACTAAACAAGTGTCTGTCGCGCTTCATCTACTTTTGTAGCTACGTCTAGCTTCTTGTGGCGGCGTTTGTGGCTGTGACTGGTAGTCCGTAAGTGGCGACTCTTAAGGTGCTTGAAATGCTTTAAACTCGGCTTTAGTTTGTCGCGTGGTACTAGACATTAAGTCACATTCTTTAAGTGCGATGACAACGAGCTGAAGGAATTCACATAAGACAAAGGAAACCGGAAAGTGGAGAGATAACCTTACAGTTTTTACGATCGTGCTCATCTAATTCTTATACAAACAAGCTCGACACGATTTCTCGTCCAACTAAGTCGTTTGCCAATCTTCGCGGGCATGCCAAATATTGTTGACAATGATTATGTTGACAAGAGTACTTAGTACATTGTTTAACGTGTGAGCCACTCATAATAACCTAATTATCGTGTTGTTGTTACCCATCTGTGGGCCGGACCTGCTTTTAATTTTCAAATATCTTTGATTTGGGGTCGATTTAAACAAATGAGAATATAATTTAGACTGGACCGCTTTTTCAGTTCGAAAAATTGTTACCTACTCACGAGTAAAGAGTGATTGAGAACAATTTGACAGTTGATGAAGTTTGTGGAGGAAGTTCTACTACTGAACAATAGGTGGCGCTAGAGTTGCTACAGTACCAAACATGATATTGACAAAACCATGTCTGTTTCTCGATTCATAGCCACTTCCAGTAGCACAATATTAGGTTTGGAAACAGATGACAGAATTAAGTATAATACTGACAGGTTGTTAACCTGTCGCTTAATTAAAGCTTACCTACCTTAACCTATTTTCTTACTCGCGTCGACTGGTTTGGTGAGACCCTTACAGTGCCAGGAATCAAACTTGGCAAGATTTTAAGTACTGGGAATAAGTCCATGAAAAAAGCAATGCTTGAACTTAGCCCCCACTTAAAATCTTCCAACATAAAATGCTATACGTTGTCGGTTTAGGTACTTAAATCAATGTAAACAATCTTGACGTGTCTTTTTATTTAAACGTACACTTTATAAATCGAAATCTTTACATTTTACAATTTTGGTATGAGAAAATCATTTACTTTCATGATTGAATTGTATATTGTAACGATTTTCATTTTTAGACTGTGTATTTCAATAAAAAGACATGTCAAGATTGTTTATATTGTTTTAACTACCTAAACCGACAACGTATAGGACTAATAAAATCTTGCAACATGAAATGCCGGGGATCACGTTCACGATAGAAATTAAGAAACTAAGTGAGTATAAACCCGACACCTTATGAGAGACATAAATCTATCAGGTAGAAGTAAGTATAATATTAATAAACTGGTGTGTGGCGGGCTTACGAAACCTTCGCTTATGGTTTCGTTAATCGATAATGTTAAAACTTAATTAACTATGTAGGACAAGTTCATTTTGATTCGAGCTGGGGCGTGTTGTATAATTTTCTCCCTTTTTAACCGACGCAAAAAGTTGTTAATTGACGCCAATCTGTTTCTTTCTGCTGTTGTGTAGGTAATGTATGTTGCATCGTAGCTATTGTATGGATGGGTTGTTTGTTTATCTATTCAGTTTCAAATATTTTGAACAAGTTTGCATTGATACTTCAATTCAATTCAAAGTGTGTTGTACCTATTGATAGATACCTTTTGTCCTGTAAGGTGTCAAGGTAAAATAACATTTCTCCATTTAGTTTTGCTTTAGGCGACAGGCTAGTTAACCTTTCCATACCATCTCTTTTCCATTTGTTTTCTAACCTAAAACTATTATCTATTCTGTGCCTAAAATTATGTTTTTGTCTATGTCGCATTTCGCGTATGCTTTGGCTACCCCATTTGGGAACATAGGCGTGATTGTATGTATTTATGTTTGGACGTAGTTTAGTAGAAAGGAGCCAACTTGCATAACCCTTCGAAGTAAAATGATCTATAGGCGTCAAAAATGTATGTGACTTACAGTTGTGTGCAAAATAATAGCAGTAAATGTACTCGAGTGATTATTTCCTGAAATAAACCACGTAATCAAAAGATGACCACAAATTTAAAAACTATCTACCTCAGAACTGCTGGCACTGGCCAATGCATTATTAATTTTATTCATTTCGAATTTATATTTACGAATTTCAAGAAAGGATGTTCCATAAAAATAGCAGTGTTATTAGAAAAATCTTCATTTCATAATTCTCTCCACCCCGGACTAGATAATACTATTTAACAGTAGTAGAATATAGAATTTGCTGTTGTCTAAAAGTAATTCTTGTCCAAAAAATTACAACTATGTGAAGGGGAAGGCTTTGTTCGAGGGAAATGAGAAGTAAAGAGAGAATGAGAATTAAAAGGTTGATTAAAGAAGAAAAAACTTACAAGGTTGTCCAAGAAATGTTAAAATGTTTAGCCAAAATGATCAGTAACGGTCTGAAATGGGTAATAAGTCCGAAACAAGAGGTAGAAAAAAGGCTACAACAAAAAGAGAGGACTCCATAATTGTACGCCTATCGAAAAAACAACCATTTCTGTCGTCAAAACATTATCAAAACTCGTTAAATTAGAAAGTGAGTAGTTCTGCAGTTCGCTGTCGACTCATTGAAGCTAATCTGCACGCCAGAAGTCCCAGGAAAGTCCCACTGTTGACTAAAAGGCACATAAAACAGGGGCTAATTTTTGCTTAAGAACACGTAAATTGGCCTATAAAGAAATGGCGTAATATATTGTGGAGTGACGAAAGTAAACTCGTGCTGTTTGGGTGTAAACGTCGTCGAGAGTACGTCAGGAGACCGCCCGGTGCCGCTTTCATGCCGCAGTACACGATAAAGACCGTCAAGCACGCCGGACTTAGTTTGATGCTATGGGGATTTTTTTCCTACTATGATACAGGCTCTATAATTGAAATCGAGGGCATTATGAACAAAGAGTACTATTTAAAGATGGTGCTTCAAGACGTAATGTACCCATATGCCGAAGATTTTATGCCGCTAAAGTGGGTTTTCCATCAAGATAACGACTCAAAACACACTAGCAAAATCGTGAAGGAATGTTTAACGCTAAAAAGTTGATGTTTTACCCTGGGCTGCTCAATCTCCGGACCTCAACTCGACCGAAAACTTATGGACAGATATTAAGAATGCTTTAAGTGATCAAAAACCCACCACAAAGTCCCAATTATGGCATGTGGTACAGTCAACATGGAACAACATCCCTGTACAAAGATGTAAATCCTTGGTTGACTTAATGCCAAGGAGATGTGAAGCTGTTATTAAAAATAAGGGTCAATCCTCAAAATATTAATTAGACTTTTTAAGTATATCTGCTTTTTATTTGAAGTTATTTGATTTTTAATTGATTTATTCCATGAAATAAATGTCACTGCTATTATTTTGAAAGTCATATGGTATTTTTTTGTTCATTTACCTTGAAATTATTGGCGACTTCATTGTAGTTCGTTACTATTCAGTGCTATTAGATATAAAATGGTAAATATAAGCAATTATATTCTATATAAAATTATATTTACATACTTTATGAGTAATTTTGCCTTCACTGCTATTATTTTGCACACAACTGTATGTCACTTTAATTACGAGTGACTTGTGGGTTGGATCCTTTTCCCTAAACTACGTCCGTTTTTAGTACATTATTGATACTTATTTTTGCACTTGACTGTAGTTACAAGAAGTACCAGTGAATGACATTCGGGCTTAATTGTTTCAATAAGTTTGGGGCCGCTCCCACCGAGATCTGACTCCAACCGATTCGATGTGAATCGCTGCAGTTTCAATTAAAAATGCTCCTCTGACACGCGACGAGGCGTTCATTAGCTTCTTGTGAAACTAAATTAATAAGTTTACTTCTTCTTCTTCTTAAAGTGCCACTTCACTACTGAAGGTTGGCAGTCAGCACTTTAAATCGGACCCTATCCATGGCGAGTCTGAACAACTCCGCGGTCCTAAGTTTACAGCCTTGGCCAACAGTTTTGAGTGCCTATTTTCGTTCTACTACTTTTAAACAGAAGAAAATTTAATGAAGTTCCTAGGCCAGGGGTTCCCAATCTTTTTCAGCCCGCGGCGCACCCACGAGTTTAGAATTCTGTCACTCTGTGTAACTATTTGAAAAAGATACAGAACAAATAGGCTCAGATAATGGTAGTATTTAGGTTGAGAGGAATAAAAATGAAAATATGTATGTGTAAAAATATGAAAATGGTTTCGGATAGTGATAAATAATCGACTCACCGCGGCGCCCCTCAATACCTTCTGCGGCGCCCCAGGGCGCCGCGGCGCACAGCTATGGAACCCCTGTCCTAGACGTTACTCCGTAAACGTAAAAACCGGCAAAGTGCGAGTCGGGCCTTGTGTGCAAAATGGCTGGAAATTGACCGCAAATATTTTAACTAGTGGTGGGGTAGCTATGCGCGTTTGAAAACCCCAGTAATTCTTTTCTCCCGGGGGTTTCATGAAAAAAAACCCTGAAAATATTGCCCTGTCTTTTGAACTCCGGCTCTTAATCAACTGCGTAGCATTGTAATGTCGAACGATTGTAGGTGCGTACGCACCGGCTAACGGGGCTTGCTTGCGGGACGTAACGTAGGTAAAATAGGACGCAATGACCTGAAAAGCGATGAAACGTCTGTAGGAGACAAGGTCAATATACAAAAATTTCGGGAAGTATTCGAGAGTTTTTCAGAAGCATAATAATATAATAAAAATAATCTTTATTCAAAATTAATTGTACAATTACAATGTTTAAACTTATGCCTAAGTAAAGAAAAAGAGAAATATATAATATGCCTGAACTAGGAATAACCTGTGTTTCAGGCGTGAAAAGGACATAAATAGCTAAACATAATGAATTGTGCTTCATTTAAATAGACAAACAATTAAACAAACTTACTACCTATTTCCCCCTTTCTTCCCGTGGGTGTCGTAAGAGTCGACTCTGGGAAAGGGTTAGTATATTGTGGGCGATGGGCTAGCAACCTGTCACTGCAATATCACATGTAACCATCTGGTTACCCTGAAATTGCTAAACGTGGCACTGGATTTTTCAATTCATGTGCTCTGCCTACCCCTCTTGGGAATACAGGCGTGAGAATATGTATGTATGTATGTACTACCTATTTACTTTTATAAAAGAACAAAATTAATGAAATACTAAAAAGACAGAACCATAATAACTTATTTCAGAATTGACAATAATTTCTCCGTATCTTCATAAGTAACTCTTTGGAGTTCCAATTTTAAAAGTTTATATTATTTATACGTAAAATATTATTTACGGTGAATATTCGGCCACCGTGTTAACAACTATTTCGTGTAAGGGCGGAAGTTGAACAACCCCTCTACGGTTACATGAAGGAATGTGGTGTTAAACTTCGAAGTCAAGTTAGCCTAGTGGTTTTAAAGTTGAAGCCAGTTCCGTACGCATACTTTGTACTTCAGATATTTGCAAGTTACATTTTAAAGCACACGGTAAATTTTTGAGCGTTTTACAAAACTTTAATTCTTAGATATAGGTTAGATCTGCAAATCCTATATGGAAGAAAGGGTTATCTGGGCGTTCTAATCAACCGTCTCATTTTCAGGACACTTTTTTTGTGTAAATGGCGTAATATTCTGATACAGTTGTATCTAGTAGAGTAACTCTGACAAATAATCGTGTAAATGTAAAATGTGACTGTACAAATAAGGCTATTGATTTAGTTTTATTACAATCCGTGATAGGTATTGATATTCATTATTTTGTTTCTATTTCAGAATTCCGATGACCCGCTGACCCGAGCTCGGGGTCAGTGTATGATCAGTAAGTTTTCTAATGTCTTTTGATTATTTTCTGCAATATTCTAATCTAAAGGTTAATTCTATAATAGATCTTATACTCCGATTTTTAAGAATACGGCGATTTTTCACTTGTTTTGAATTAATTCTAAGGCATTTGGAGCTACTCAAAAATAACTGAGTGAAATTAGTAAGGAGTTGCTTGAGCGTCACCGCCCATACATTCACATTGAAGTTCGCACACGAAGCGACTAGTCACCAACTTGTTACTAAACTGATCACAGTGATCACGAGAGACCTACAGTACCGGTCACCACGCTACTGGTAATGGTAACCCGAGTTTCTATATTTGTGTTACCAATTTTGCGACTGTCGCTAGAAGTAGACTTGAGCAAAAGTCGTCATTTGGAGCGACAACGTCGCTAAATTGGCAATACTCTGTGAAACTGAGTTTCGTTTCGTCACGTTTGCGCAGCGTCTAACTGGTTTGTAATCGTAATTACTAATCAGTTCCGTGACTTGTGTAGCTCCGTATAAGAAAGTTCCAAGTCATCGTCACAAATGGTGATACCATTTGTATTGAAAACATTGCAACTGTCACCTTTCGTGACTCAATCATGTGATGGTCGTTGTTTATCAACACGATAACGACGACATTGTGACCCAACAACCCATCTCTCTTCAATGGTTCACTAATAAAATTCGATTGTCATGATTTCGTTTCGCATAAGACCTTTGGCAGAGTTATCATTTCGCCTAATTACCTACCTACTTACGCATAAATATTTTTCTGGATTTGTACGTGGGTAGATAGAGCTATTTCATAAGAGTTTAAAAGTTCACATTTCCTCTTTTTCTCAACTTTTTTTTGTACACAAAATCAAGTGCACAATCGAAACCATTGATAAAATGTAATTTAGGGTGTTACAGTTTTATAGACGTTGTGAAATAACTCAAAAAATAATGTAATAAACGTTGAAAATTGATTGATTACAATAATCATAGATTTTCGTGTAATATAGCACACAAACCGCTTGTATCCAGAGATTTCGAGAGCACCACTAAAAAATAAAAAATGGTATCATTATTTATTATGTGTGAAACATTCGCACATTGGATGACGGAATCAAGTTGTTTCGAGGAAGTCTATAAAACTATAACTCACTAAATTACTTTTTATGACGAGTTCAGTCACACTCAATAGCCTTGTTTTCTCATTATGATTGCATGTGACTTGTACCGGTCTAGTAACAAAATGAGATATTACGATTCACCGAAAAAAAAAAAACAAAAAAAACTGGATTACGATTTCCAATGTCTGAACTGGTTAGATTTCTAGCCATCAAAATAAACGTGTAATGGGGTAATTACACTACTTCGATCGCCTTATGCAGTATGAAGTAACTGCTACAGGATCCTGGCAGTCGGCTGCATTCGGTGAGCGATGAGGCGTCAACTCTGTCAAGTATTAACTTAATACATTGATACTCAAAATACATGAACAAACAACTGTATTTCCAAATGAAGTAGGCAGAGCAGACGAAATCATGACGTTTTCACGGTTTTTTGTCACTTCTAGCTTGACTTTAGTTTACTTTAATTAATTAATATATTACCCATGTGGTGTCGGATTTAGAATGTCACCTCTCCATTTTTTTCTGGGGATGTCTTAGGAGGCGACTAAACCAATAAGTTAATGATAAACTGCTAAAAAGTACTTAAACGAGACCACCATATTTCCACCGAAGATAAGTGAAGCGGGGATTGAAGTTCTATGATACAGATTCTAATTCCCACCTCGCCTAGTCTCGCTTGACGTGAGATCGACGTTCGTTGACACAAATAGATTGCATCTAGTACCTACGGTGACCGAATAACGAACGCATTAGTGTAATTGCTCCCAAGACAAACAACACGTGATTTGATTTTATTTCATCACGTGTTAGGGTTATGGAATCCGAAAATTAGTATTTCGTTATATCGTAGTGTTTTTGTTTTTATCTTGATTATGTTTTCCGTTTTGCGTATTGAGTATTTACAACACTAAAATGTTTAAATTGTGAGTGAGGAATAACGCTATAAAATCGATCGAGAGCGAATAGAAGTATTCGTTTTTTGAGAATAGTATTTGCCGTGTTGTTAACTTAATGTATGAAACCGTCCGTTTTGATGCCTCACAACACAATACGACAGTCAAATCAATGCGGATTAAATCTCCGAACGCACTGGTAGCGGAAGCAGGGCGGCGTGGCACGGTGGCGTGACGATATCCGTTGTAATATTCGAAATTATTCGAAAGAGATCTCACAGAGCACCGGCCAGAAAATAAGCGTTTCGTTCATACCATCATTCCTCCGTTTTATAACCAAGTCTTGAGACTCCACTGTTTGTCGGTCCGTTTCCCCAAGCAGTTTAAGATGAAGGAGTAACGCAGACGAGACTTTTTGTGCGATCGAGTCTGCGGCGCACAAAAGTCTACGTGGATTGTATGCATTGTGCGCCGGACATTGCGCGTCGTGTGCGTTACTGAATATAATCCCATAGGTTCTATTTTCACAGACTAAAATATCCGTCGCGGATAGTCTGTCGTCTGCGCAGGGCCGAACGAGGCGTGACGGATATGTGTTATGTATGTTCATTTACATTAACTAAAGTTTGTATTCTTGTCTCTAGAGGACTGCGACGTCCGTAAGGTGATAAAGGAGCTTCAAGCGTGCCAGAACCGCATCGCCAACAAACCGTATACGGCTGAGACCTGCCAGCAGGAGACCATGGATCTCGTCATGGCGGTAGATCACTGCGTGGGCCATAAGGCTTTCAATGCTTTGAAATAAACTATAGCTGATGAAATAAATTTTAATTGGTATTGCATAGAATGTAAATGTAGTAGTTCGCCGCTTACCGCATGCGGCTACCGCGACAGTGAAAACAACAGCGACAGCTGCCACAGACTTAGGGTCTCCCCACATTAGTCGACGCCTTTTCGGCAAAACGCGGGTAGAAAAAGCTTTATGTCAACGCAATATGGGCGAACAAGACGTCAATTGTCTCGGGCATTCTCGGCCGAGCGAGCCGAGCCAATTGACGTTTTGTTCGCCCTTATTGCGTTGACATAAAGCTTTTTCTACCCGCGTTTTGCCGAAAAGGCGTCGACTGGTTTGGTGAGACCCTTATTAGATGACGGAGGTCTGCGGACAGTGCGGACTGACGCGGACTGCGGAAAGACGACGATCGTTGATCGACGTAGTTTGGAACGCGTGTGTCGACCGCATAAGGTGAAAGACTCGGTGTAATTGCCGCTTTACACATTGCTTTAATATACATACAGGGTGTTCCAGAACTATGGGACATGAAGGTGAAGTACCTTAATTTTTAAAATAGGACATTTTGGTCGATACACTGTTTTTTTTTTAAAGTTAAGTTAATGATTTTTATTAAACATTACTTGTTTATTACTTGTTTTTGTCTGGAATTGAACTAACTTAAATAAGTGTTTTTTTTTTGTTATTTATTTCCTTAAAATAAAATACTCTCTAAAAATAATAAAATACTCTTCTTCGAACAAAATGTATTTTATATATGACGGATCAATTTGTCGCACGCACTACAATTCAGTATCTGAGAATAAAATATAGACTTCAGGTATAATTCTCCAACTGGAGTACATAACTCGATCTCACCTTGCGATCCATCTGGGAAATTAAGCATAGTTCATATATCTCGTAAAGGCCTGCCAAGGACATCTCATAAGTATAGTAATATATCTAATACCGTCTTGACGTTTCTTAGACGTACGATATCCCCTGTGAGGAGTTAAGTATGACAAACGACGACCCTAAAAAGGTAGCTACTTTCAACGATACGGAATTTGCTACGGGTACAAATGGTATGGCGTCGCACGTTCAAGCTCAGACGGTATTCTGTTTGCTTGGTTTTCTTATTTAACCGACGTTGTTAAATAGGTGACAAAAGCTTCCATATTTAATTAGAATCTTGTGCTTAGTTGCAACTGTCCCGATGTTCGTTTGTTTATGCCTGTAATCAAATCTTGCAAGGTTTGATCCACTTCCCGGTTACTATGTAGTTAGGCTGTAATTTGTAGTGTGAGAAAATCGAATGTCTAAGGCAGTAGAATTCTCCTTGCTTGATCCGATTGAATTGAAATTTGATACACATAGCGTCTACATTGAATCGTTCACCTAGTGCCCATGGTCACGAGTAACTAATTCGATGCCCTGCTTCAGTCTACTCGTGACACGTGACCACGGTCGCTGTAAGGCGGCCGAAACGTCGAGGTAATCAAAATCATACGAAGACCGGCGTCATAATAAATATGAATGAGAATCACGAAAGTTTTAAACAGTTATTTTTGCTTGCGTCACGATCTCTAAGTTTGGGCACTATGTTGAGTTAGGTACCTATATGACGCAGGTAAAGAAGTCACATAATTGTGTTAAGTTAAGACCCATGTGTGGTGCCGGGTTAGAATAGCACCTCCCCCTTTCTTCCCGTGGGTGTCGTAAGAGTCGACTCTGGGAAAGGGTTAGTGTATTGTGGGCGATGGGCCTAGCAACCTGTCACTGCAATATCACGTTTAACCATCTGGTTACCCTGAATTAGCTAAACGTGGCACTGGATTTTATTTAATTCA
>BHDV01014478.1:133024-150542 GCA_005406045.1 Adoxophyes honmai
TCATTTTTAGACTGTGTATTTCAATAAAAAGACATGTCAAGATTGTTTACCATCTTTTAAGTACCTATCGGTCTAAAGTATAGGGGCAGTAGGACGTGTCCGATATTTAAACATACACTTTATAAATCAAAATCTTTACATTTTACAATTTAGGTATGAAAAAAAAAAAATCATTTACTTTCATAATTGAATTGTATATTGTAACGATTTTCATTTTTAGACTGTGTATTTCAATAAAACTCCGTGTGGTGCCGGGTTAGAATAGCACCTCCCCCTTTCTTCCCGTGGGTGTCGTAAGAGTCGACTTTGGGAAAGGGTTAGTGTATTGTGGGCGATGGGCTAGCAACCTGTCACCGCAATATCACGTTTTACCATCTGGTTACCCTGAACTTGCTAGACGTGGCGCTGGATTTCCGAATCCATGTGCTCTGCCTACCCCTCATGGGAATACAGGCGTGAGAATATGTATGTATGTATGTATGTATTTCAATAAAAAGACATGTCAAGATTGTTTACCATCTTTTAAGTACCTATCGGTCTATAGTATAAAGGCCGGTCGTCCGTGTTAGAACTAAGATGCCGAGAAATGCTCGGCCGTAACGCTATGGTTTATTTAGCACTTTTTAAAGGACGCGAGGTGTCAGGAGGATATTCACTTTTTTACCTGATCTTTTAGGTCCTTACATCGTCTAATTTCAGTTCATATAACGTACATGTACAAACACTGCGACTCCTACTCAAACAAACTCTTCTATAACAGTGAGTTATGCGAGGTTAGAACTACTCTTACAAAAAAAAAACATAATGCTGCCAAGAAAGTATGCTTGTCTGTGTGTTGTCTGGTTTAAAATAACACCTCTCCATTTTTCCGTAGATGTCGTAAAGAGGACACTGAAGCCTACCCTGTTTGACAATACAGGCACGATGTTATGTATTTTGTAATTATACGTATAAATTTTCTTCATTATTCAGTGAAAGTTATATAAATAAGTTTATACAAAGCAAAGTGAACGTATATTTACATTATGTATGACTGTTTTGTCTCGTATTACCAGGACCCAGTTTGCTGACGTTCCTAAGATATTATGTCTATAGTTGAGATAGAGTACATAGAGCAGGTAATTGAATGCTTGTATGTATACTTGTCTAGCCAATCCTTAGGATCTTAAAATAAACCTGCCAAGTGCGAGACGGACTCGCGCACGAAGGGTTCCGTACCAAAAAAAAATCAGGTTTTTTGTATGGGAGCCCCCTTAAATACTAATTTTATTTAAATTTAATTATTTACTTTTAAAGTAGATATTTAATTAAACATTCTGTGAGCATTTCAAGTATTTAGCTGTTACAATTATTTAAATAGACCCAAAACAGCAAAAAAAACTGCAAAAAAAATAGGTTTTTTTTGTATGGGAGCCCCCCTTAAATACTAATTTTATTCTATTTTAATTATTTCTTTTTAAAGTAAATATTTAATTAAACATTCTGTGAACATTTCAAGTATTTACCTGTTACAGTTATTTAAATAGATCCAAAATAGCAAAAAAAACACGTTTTTTGTATGGAAGCCTCCCTTAATTATTATAATTATTTTAATTTTAGTATTTGTTGTTATAGCGGCAACAGAAATACATCATCTGTGAAAATTTCAACTCTCTAGCTTTCACGGTTCGTGAGATACAGCCTGGTGACAGACACACAGACAGACAGACGGACGGACGGACAGACAGACAGCGAAGTCTCAGTAATAGCCCGTTTTTACCCTTTGGGTACGGAACCCTAAAAACGACGTTCTGCGTTGGATCAGGAATCAATTGGTTTGAATGTAAGGCCAGCCTTACACTTGTAAGTTTTACTTACGTAAAACACACACCAGGACAGGGACACCGCTATACCTATAGGCTACAATAAGATGGCAATAGTCATTACTCTCTTTAGCAGATAGCTGCGTCCCTACTTACGTAAGTAAAACTTACAGGTGTAAAGCTGGCCTAAGCTCTACTCCGAGCAACGAAACCTGTCTGAACAAGTCTTCTAAAGTTGCCAAATGAGCCCTGTTTCCGTAAGTTCAAGTTGAAATTTAGATTTCAAAGGGCCGGAACGAGCGAAGGCGATCGCTATGCAAATAAGATCGCGATGGGGAACGCCCAATTAATTAAGGCTGAAGTTTGCGGATCTTGGAATTAGTTTTTGTTACACTTTAGAGGGTCTACTTAGCCGTGAAACGGGTATGGGGTGGATTTGTCGGGGAAAGAGTGGTGGCACCTACTCTCTGACGTGACCACAACCGCAGGGAGATGTCAACATTTAGGGTAATTCTTGAGATTGAGACTCTTCTTCTGAATTCTTGAGATAATTATAATTTTTGACTTAAGAGGATAGGAGTCGCCTCACTTCTCCATACAAACGTAGTCCCCTGTTTTCTCCGTGAATAATGACATTAGAGCAAATTTTTTTTTTTCATTAAATTTGCATCCATTTTAGCATTATAGCATCGATTTTCTAAAAAAAAAATAGAATATCGATAAAAGCAAATCATAGGGGCATAGCGACAACAGATACAAATTTAATGAAAAAAAAATTTTTGCTCTAATGTCATTATTCACGGAGAAAACAGGGGACTACGTTTGTATGGAGAAGTGGGGCGACTCCTATCCGTCAAAAATTATAATTAGCTACAGACAAATTGACAGAAAGTGGTGTTTGTGATGATGATGACTATAGTAACATTATTACGTATTCAATCAAAATCGTACTTGGTTACTAATTGGTCGATATTTTTTTAAATACATAAGGATTAAGGTAAAACTACCAATGCTCGACGCCTCAACGCCCAATAGATGACATTCATCTGTCTTATTATGACATAGGTTGCTAGTGCCAAGTATTGGGTCAGTGTCGAGCACAGGGACGTTTACCTTACAGGTTCTTTTTTAGAATATTTGAATTAAGTACTAAATATACTTGCTTACTCGTACAAAGCATTATTAAACTTTACCTTTGCTGTATAGTAATTAGTAAACATTACCACAATCCGCAGAAAATAAAAACCGCAGTTTCTCTGCACGGAAGCACCGCACATAATTAAAATTTTACAAATGGGAGCGACAAAATCAGAATCGCTAATTCCTAAGCAGAAAACAAATGACAAAAAGTTAATTTCCGTCAAAATCGTCAACACAGCGAGGAAGAAACAAAATGCTAGCGCCGAGTTTTTTACAGTTGTGGAATTTCTTGTTTACCAAGTTGACGATATTCTAAAATTAGTCATGTCATATTACTGCAAACTGCTTGTTGAATACTTATCCATCAAAAACTTAAAAATCTTCTTAAGTAATTATCTTTATAACTTAATAACCTTTGCAATCCGTGCGGTGTCAGGTTTAGAATAACACCTCCATATCTGCCGTGGATGTCGTATGAAGCGACTAAGGACAAGGTTTGGATATGTGTCAGGCGATAGGCTGGCAACTTGTCACTATTGTACCTCTATCTTTAAGCCACATATCATAAGGCTACGAAACGCAGTTTTCACTAGATAATGTTTTGAGTGCTCTGCCTACCCCATTAGGACATACAGTCGTAAAGAATATGTAAAACTTGCGGTTCTGAGATGGAAGCACCAATTTTATTCAAATTGAGGAACAAAGTACTTGCAACTTTTAAAACAATTAGGTACCCAAATTAGGTCAAAGGTGAATCGTTTCATATCATATCTCACTCCCTCCTTCACCAATTAGCCTATTTTACTTCTGGCTTAAGTCCTGGAAATATGATTTGCAATTCAGCATCTGCTCCATAATTTATCAGAGAGTCTAAAGGTCGTCGCCCTTCCGCTCTCCTCAAACTTGTAGCAAATAGGTAACAAGCTAATTTGCCTAGACTTCTGATGAGGTATTTGATACGCAAGAGGCTGGAATTAAGAAGGTATTATCTTAAATTAAATTAGATTAGTCTTGAGATATGATTCGAAATGATTATGGTAAACATGGAACAGTCAGGGAATCTGAATGTTTACCAGGTTGACCGCCTTTATAATTTGTTCACATTATAGGACAAACTTCACCATGAAGTTCAATATTGAATATTTATGTCATGCAATGCAACTGGCTGGAAATAGTAATAAGGCCAATTTTAGAAGTATCTCAACCTGCTAAACATCCAATTTCCCTGACTGAACATGAAACTACCGTGAGACTCACTCATCTTATAAAATATGGATAACTCACGTTTGTGGAAGAAGTTCTGACGATAGGTGGCGGTAGGGCTGCTACCACAGAATAGATAATAGTACAGTCGAGTTCATTAATATATGAGCAAAACTAAGGATTCAAAAATATCTGTACACCCTTGGTACACCCTTATGACATTGACAATAAGGTGCAAAAGTTTACATATTTGGCATTTGTCTGCTCATATATGTATTTATGAACTCGACTGTACAAGTACTGCTACCAACAGGAAAAAAAATAGGATGCAGCACTTGCCAGTCTTGCGAAGATCATCACTCCACCGAGTCTGACGACGTCTTGCGCATTTCCGATTGGTGACCTTCACTCAAGAACTCTTCTACTAAGACGGTTATCAGTTTGTAGCGCCCTGGCGCCAGCTACCGTCGAGTAGCCAAACTAAACAATGCTACGTCGCACCAACAAAGTTTCGAAGATCGGTTGCAAATACAACTTCCAACTTTCTCTCTGCGGACTTCGATCCCCAGACATAACATCTGCCTCGAGAGATCTCTCTATTGGAGTCTTTCCTACTATATAATTCTATAGCATTTTTTTACCTCACATGACCTTCTTTTCTAATCACAGGTTCATTTTTAAGGCCCATAGCAGACGGCGTATTTAAAACGCGCAGTCGACGCGCAGATGACGCGCGTATACGCGCTTCAAACGCGATTTGAACGCAACCTTCTAACCAGGGCCATAGCACACGGCGCATTTAAAACGCGCAGTCGACGCGCCGAAGACGCGCGTTCTTAATACGCGCGTCGTGCGCGCGTATAAAATACGCCGTGTGCTATGGCCCTAACCAACTTCAAAAAAGGGTATTTTTGAAGTCGACTTGTATTTTCCAGTTTGTTTATTTAAAAAGCCACTCAGTCTCAGTAGGTTTTACGCTAGATTTTCTGAGCGCTATCTCCTTCTAGCTAAACTAGGTTAGCTGGCTGCGATCTCGTTATGAGATAAGTTAGCCTGCGTACTTTGTCTTTGTCCTATTACCTACTTATCACTTCATATTTTATTAATAGAAAGTGACTTTTTGTTTGAGAGTTTTTAGGGTTCCGTATCGAAAGGGTGAAAATGGGACCCTACTACTGAGACTTCGCTGTCCGTTCGTCCGTTTGTCGCCAGGCTTTTCATCTTTTCACAGATTACGTATTTCTATTGTCACTATAACAACAAATGCTAAAAATAAAATAAAATAAATATTTAAGGGGGGGCACCCATACAACATTCGTGATTTTTTGGTGTTTCTGGGTCCACATAAAACTTGAAATCCTATTTAAGGGGGGCTCCTAAGGTTTTTGGTACAGGACCCTTGGAGCGCGAGTCCGGCTCGCACTTGGCCGGTTTTTATTCATAATACAATTGGAGTATAGGTTTTGTTACAGACCTAAGTACCTAAGATACAATTTTAATCTAGTAACTTATTGTTAGCGTTTTATTTTATTTTTAGAATACGCATAAAACTTCCCTGCATTCTATATGCGACTCTACTGCGACGTGTTAAGATTACTTTGTGCCTGCCATTTGCAGACAAACACGGAATTCCGCTTACAGTAACAGGTGCTTCTTGTTTCCTACATCAGTCGCCAAGAATTCTCCTTTTGACTGTTATGGATGGTCCCGCTGTGTCGTATATGATACACATAGATCACGCTTGTTTACCCAGACGAGGTAAACAGGTCACACGAAACAATGCCTATGCTACATAGACAAATCTATGATTATTTCACGTTTCGTGGCCTAGCCCGTTTGGGAACATAGGCGAGATCGTATGTATGTATGTATGTATGTCCCTGTATTAGAAAATGAAGCTTAATACGTATAACTGTAATGGTAACTTGTTATAGGTACCTACATGAAGTACATGAGATTTGTATTGGTTTAGGTACATGGGCCAATTTACCATAATGTTTTGCTACGGACATATAAAATTAAAGGCAGTTCAAATTCCTTGAACAAAAAGCTAGTGTAAAAATCGTTAGGTATTCCATCTAACATAATAAATGTTTTATTGTAACTTCTATACCTAAGTAAACAATAGCAGAAAAAAGCCAATTTTAATGACAGTCTGTATCATCATCATCAAATCAATTCGCGCATAGTTTAGGTCCAAAACTTGAATTGAAGGTCGTCGTCATATGACGACAGAGTGACGCATAACTCTTGCATATATCTAACAAGTTGCTATGGTAATTATCAATTTAAGAGAGCCACAGAACTAGTTTTGATGAGATCATTACATATATTACCGTAATGAGATCGGATGGTAGTGATTTTAGCGTTGACTGCAAGTTGTACTATTATCTATTCTGTGCTGCAAGCCCTTTTCATGTAAGCACAGAATAGATAATAGTACAAGATGTAAACAAGTATATAAACCCAGATGGGGTAAGTAAAGCATACCGACACCATACTTAACGTTATCTAAGACAAAAGTATCTAAGGTTATATTATTTTTTTTGGGCTTGTTTTACTTGTACAATTTAGTGGACTATTCCACGTACCGTAGCCACCTAGCTTAATTTCCTAGTTTAAAAAGAGGTGAAAATGGAATACAATAATGAGTGATGGTTGCTAGCTTATCGCCTAAAGCATCTTTTACTTATCCTTAGCCATCTCTTACGAAATCCATTGAAGAAATGGAGAAGGTTAGGTAATTCTAAACCCAGGGACAGGAGATACAGGTGTCTTAGGACAAACTTCACATGCTATATTAGCAAACTGTCACTATCTAACCCTTTTTACCTAACTTTGAACCCAAAATTGTGCTAAAAGAGGCTCGAATGTTTGCAAATTGAAAGTCGAGGTCACGATCAAAACACTATCGCATACGTGACGAATCGTTGGATTTTTTTTATTATTCTGACAAATAACATAAACAATTTAAACTAACATGACGAAAATCACAAATTAACCTTTGACCACTCAATAAACAACAATAAATAAAAATTGTTGTTTACTTTGCCCAAAGTAGGTAGCTCCTTATCTTGCATAGTAGTACAAATAAGGTCACATCCAGTAGTTCACCTTGTACCTACCCTTTCTACGGCGTTGGAACACAATCATATCTTAAATCTGCACATGACTTAAAAATATAATAAAACTAGCTTCTGTATTATTAACATGAACATACAGAGACTGTACATACATACATACATCACGCCTGTATTCTCAAATGGGGTAGGCAGAGCACACGAAACGCTGCGTAGGCGAAACTATGACTTTTTCACGTTCCGTTACCACTTCTAGCATATACATTTTTTTTTTAGGTTTAATGTTGGCAGGTATAATAGTGACAGGTTGCTAGCCTATTGGCCTTAAATATACCTTAACCTATTTTATTTCCTTAGTCGCCTCTTACGACATCCACGGAAGAAATGGAGAGGTGTTATTCTAAACCCGACACCAAACGGGTATAGTGACTGTAGCTAGCGAATTTTCCACCCACAATTCGTTCGTCGAAACTTCGTTAGCGCGTTTAGTTCGGCTATTCGACGCATTTGGCGCTGGGGCCGCTGGGGCGCTTCATAGCTGAAAACCTACATCATTTTATTCGTACTGAACTTGGTCTTTGCCGTTCTAATTCTGACCCTAAGTAAATAAGAACAAACGAACAACATGTTGCAAATTATGTATGGAAATGAACTGGTTTATTTACTTGCCAGTTTAATTAAAATGAACTCTGTTCAAAGTGGGTAGAGTCCGGTAGGGCTAACTTGGACTCTAACCCGTCCTGCTCATTGTCTAGGGTTACAAAATACACAGTACTAATGTGAAACCTCTACAGAAGTTTACAAAATACCTACCACTAGAATACCACAAGAGTTTTAAGACAGAAAGATATAAAGAAAAGAAAGAAAAATGTTGATTTTTAGGTTCCAAAAAAAAACAAAATAAATTTAGAACTTAAATCTTGTAACAGTAGCTAAGTGTACCTAATCATGGTGACACAAGAGAATCGAAAATGGACAATGGAGGGAAATTGACAGACTTGCAAAGTTAAAGGAGTAAGTAATTGATTGTCACACACAACCGTTCCGTCATAGATGTTTCCAAATATCTAAGGTTTTTCAGCGATTGATGTCCAAAACTTCACTTAGATTAGAAATGAAACATTATCTCAATTCGCAAAAAGACCACAATGGATGCGTAGTTTTTTTTTCTAGTACTTACCTAAGTGGTTTACTTTTGGCTTCGTACACAAACACAATAATTTTCTGAGATCCTGAACTGAATCCATCACTCAACAATAACACATTTATGTATGTACCAGTAGGTACCCGCTTTCAAGCAATAAGTAGATAAATTCACTTATGATTTCAAAACTCAGTCTCAACTCAACAGTCTAAAGCCCGTCACACATTAAGCAGATACGGTAAGATATCTGTTACAGAACATATATCTGTCAATATCGCTCCCTATACAATTCAATGAGCTACCACACACTGCGCAGATTTACCGCCAAGTATCTTTTGACACCGACATATGGAAAAATGGCATTTATACGCAGATAAAATATTATCGTATATGCTTAGTCTGTGACGGGCTTTATAACTAAAGTGAAGATCACCACTCATACTCAAGGGCAAGCGATATAATTGTATGATTGTATCCATTATAGGATCCCAATTTTGTCTCGTGCCTACGTGACCATCACACGTCCAAGTTAATGACAATCGTTAAATGAATCGATTCCCTCGTTAAAATCGAACTACACTCGCAAGACGTCGTGTTAATGATTTCTCACCTTAATTTTGTCTGGCATCGATTTGATTAGGTTCGAATTTATCCTGTTGATAGCAACTGTGAGAAATGTCACGTAAAGACCGCACTAACACATACATACATACAATCACGCCTGCATTCCCAAATGGGGTACGCAGAGCATACGAAAAGATACATAAAAAAACCATGACTATTTCACGTTTGGTAGCCACTTTTAGAATACTTTTTTTCTTTTGAGTTGGCAGGTTTAATAGGAGTGGTTGCTACCCTCGTGGCCTAAAACATACTTACCTAAAAAACATATTTCCTAAGTCGCCTCTTACAACAACCAAGAAGAAATGGAGAGGTGCTATTCATCCCCATACCCACTCAGTCAAATTTTATAGTGGTGCCATAAATCTCGGCCAGAAGGCCTAGCACGGCAACACGCTCTAGTCGCGTCGCGCGCGGGATAGTCTATCAGTCACTTTCTGACGTCTCTAGTTAGACAGTGACAGGTACAGTCTATCTCGCGCGTGTCTCCACTCGCGTCCTGTCGTGCTAAGGGGACTGATAAATAAAGAGCGACGCGCGAAAAATCTGGCCTAGTTTGATGTCGAGAATACTCGAGAACTAAACAACTCTTCCAAGCAAGTCACTTGACACTCAGGTAAACATAAACACGATATTGGCCGTGAGAACTGACGGACGGGAAGTGGAGGCGGCTGCGGCAGTAATGGCGGCTGCATATTTCCTGTGTCATCGTCATCAGTCACGTGGAGCGTTATTCTCTAAGACATATACTTATTACACTGATTCTAGCAAAAGTAAAGTCCCTCATTCTAGTCAGATTGAACGAGTAAATCATTATTCATGACTCACAGTAAAACCTTCAATTGTTGAACTTTATATCGAGTTTCTTAATTTCCAACGGATTTTCATAAGTAAATTTTATGTGTGTATAACTCTTTACTGTACACTTGTGTAGCAAAATAGCAAGTATGGCGAACATATTTCTTAAGGAATCTCTTTCTAAGATGGTCTCTACCTAAGACTTGGTCATTATCATCATTGGACAAATTAGTTTTTCGGAGCTTACGGGTAGAATAATCTCTGAGCAATGCCGCTTAGAACAAGTAAGGGAAAAAGTTGAAAATCGAATTGTTTTTCGACTCTTAACTCGCACTTCGCTTGTTTTTCGATACTACGAGTAGAACACATCCCAAATGTAATCCCTACCGTACTCGGGACAGCAACAAACCTAATTATATTTCATCCGTGTCTTGATTTATCGAACAAGGAGCACAAAGGGCCACAACCGATCCCAGGCATTGTTCTTTTGTTCGGGCCATTCCTCGAATCAAACGAGTATCAATCAACGAAGTTAAGAGTCCATTAGCATAGCTAATTGATTTAAGAGTTCACGACGAATTTAGGTCGTTTCAGCATCGATATCGAGGTTTAAAGCTTTTAGGCTCGAGGGCCTTTCAGGATGAATAAAAAGCGGTATAAATGACGGAATAACTTCAAAGCGTCACTCAAATCAGACGGCGAGTGCTGACGAATTTGATATTGAGGACTGCGTTGTATTTACTTAATACATAATTATCAGCACAGTCACCTCTCCGAGTGGAACCTTTTTCATGTGCCGCGTACGCACATGTAGGTTCAAATTCCAGAGAATCATTGACAGCGGCATAACCACGCATATGCGTCGGTGGCAGTGAATGTGTTAGACATTGTGGAGTACCCCAAAAATTTTATAGTCGTTTGCATCTACTTAGTTGAACAATAATGACAAATAGATGTCTGTTAACATGTGGTTAGGCTTTAACATCGTATTTTTTTGATAGTAACTTATTTAAAATAAGTATGGTCAAAGTCCTAAAAATAAACAGGGGAGATCCACTCCGCAGTTTAGGTGTGCTCCGCCGGCGATACCTTGTGAAAAGACACGGCAATAGTTTTACGTCTAAACATATTCGGGAGTGGACCTGACTGGATTCAGAGACTTAACTGTATCGTTTTTTCGTACCACCACAGAATAAGTAATATGGTACGGACAGCTACAGAGAAAAGAAACCCCTACTAATGAAACATTGTATGGGCAGGGGGTTACTTTTCTCTCCAGCTAACCACCATGACGTTACTGACGTCACTGACAAGCGACTCAGTTTGGGCGCCAAAACTCTTCGGTTTTACTCTCTGATTTAACCTGAGAATCGCATACAGAGCTTGTGTTTAACCGCCTGCCGGTAAAACCGTGAGATGCTTCACACTAGTCTCACGATGACGTGTTTTATTATGATATTATCCTCAGAGAAACCTCTCAGCGGCCAGCAATAACACAATACTTAAGTACTTCAAGACCTAGATAAACATATGTTGCACGGAAGTGAGAAAGGTCAATGGATCTATGGCGAAAGACTGCAATAGAGAGATGTTGTGGGGTCCGAAGTCCATAGAGAGAAAATTGGAAGTTGTATTTAAGCAACTGAACTTCGAAACTACGTTCAGGGCGCTAGGGTATCTGCAGATCATTATATTATTAAAATACTTCTTGAAAAGGCCTCGAGTTGGGTTTCTTGTTTAAATTTCACATAACAGAAATCTACGCAGATGATAAAAATATCATTATTACACTGAACTGAAGTGTGAATGGTTGTTGAGTGACAGAATTATTAAGCCAACAGGCCTACTATGGGGACAGACTCCAAAATTGTGACTCTCTCCGAGCAGATGTTTTCGAGACCGCACAGAGAAATTTAGAAGTTGTATTCATGCAATTGAACTTCGAAACTTCGGCATGTAGGACAGTCACTTGACTGATTTACTGGCGCAAGGGTGGCAACACAGCATTAAATTATGCTATTGAAAAGCCCTCGACTTGGGTTCCTAAGCAATTTTGTTCGAATTTCACATAACGAGCACTACGCTCTTCCAAGAAGCGCAAATTAGAGATGCCAATCATTTATTCGTACGTAGGAGACGCAAAATTGCAAAAATCTGTTTGTAAAACCCTGGTGGCGTTATAAATGAGTTATGTCCTCGAATCCTGGGATTTCAACTGGATACATACATAACGCCTGTGTTCCCAAATGGGGTAGGCAGAGCACATGAAACGTGACATAGACAATATCATGATTACAATTGCTTCACGCTTCGCAGCCACTTCTAGCATAGTTTTAGGTTTGCAAACAGATGGAAGAGGTAGAATAGTGACAGCTTGCAAGCCTGTCGCCTAAAGCATACCTAAACCTACTTCCTTAGTCGCCTCTTACGACATCCACGGAAGAATTGGAGAAGCGTTACTCTATCGGATAGTCCGACACCACACAGGAAAACTTAGTAAATAAATGATGGCATTATTAACTTAATAACTTCTGAAGATAATAGATAATCTCATAAAGATTTATTTATTATATCTCATGAAGAAGTTGTGGTGCAGATTTATAAAAGTTAAGGATGTAATAAAATATGTGCTAATATTGCTAAGGAAATATGTAGGTAATTTAAGTAGAAGTAGTAGTAGTAGTTTGTAGGTCCGCCTGTGGTATCGGGTTGAGTAGAAACGCCTGTCCATTTCTTCTGTGGATGTCGTATGTATGAGCCGACTAAGGAAACAGGTACATAGAATTTAGATAGGTAAGTAGTTAAGTAAATTTAATGATCTTTAAGAATAAAATTTGTATCAGCAGTTTCGTTTCTCTACTGCCGCGTGGTTCTGTTCTGCATCAATTTATCTCTAGGACCGTAATCAAAACAAATAACTTTTAAAGACGATTGTTTCCGTTCCACTCGAGCAATCCGCAACAATGCAGCTCGAGCTAGAAAACAACTTTTAACAAGATACCAACCAATTAGCTTATTTACCGGTTAGAAGCAGATCAAACTGGTATCATCCGCCGCAAACTGGTTAATAGTTGTAATTGAAAAATTAGAGCGGTTACTAGGAGTACCTTGCTTCGGTTGTTTGTTTACCTAGTACCTACCTACTATTAAATAAGTGCCCAGCCTTGCTAAGTTTGATCCCGGGGAGTACCGGGAACTTGTAAAAAGTGACTTACTCCGAGACAAATTTTTATTATCATTTGGTTGAGTGCTGTCTAAGAAGGTCGACTCGATAATTGAATGGCACACATGTCCCACTTTTGCCGACAGATCTGTACTCAGAACCCTTCAATAAATTAGGACTGACATGGGTGTGTCTCGAGAGAGCTATTACTAACCTAGTAACAGCAGGCACCTAGGCTGTCTAGAAATTGTTAGGGTTACCATCTCAGGGTTTTCTTAGCCCCAAATTTCAGATTATTTTGCGATTTGGTGAAACTTTAGACCTAAAGTGGACTGTACGCATCACGCACTAATGCATCGATGATCACACAGCTTCAAATAAAATGACGCTAGTTTACCAAGACAGCAGCGTATACTTTCTTATTTTGGCCACATAATGCATAAAAACGACGGGATTTTGGAGGAACTAGTCTAGTTGGAAACATCGATGGCAAAAGATCACGTGGTCGCTGGTCGATTACCAACAAGATGACTCGATCAATGAGAAAACGTGATAAATCACGATGGTTTTTAGCAGCCCCGGATCTAGGGGGGGGGCAACCGGGGCACCTGCCCCGGGCGGCAGTTTCAGGGGGCGCCAAAATGCCACCTATTATACATTAGTGTTAATCAAACGCTCACGAGAGAGAGCGCTATATCAAGTTCTTGCCCTGGTTCGAAAAAATCGTAGATCCGGGGCTTTTTTAGCAAGGTTTGCTCAGTAGGTATTTGCGCCTCTTTTGAGCATCTTTTGATGTCATAGCGCTTTTAAAGTTTGTGGTGTTATTATTTTTCTTTAACTGGTAACCCTGCTTAGCGTGCGTACTTACATTATACATTACATTAGGTACAGTGGAACCTAATTGAATTATATATGAAATTCCTGTCTGGTCGCATAGAAATACCTATACTAGAGACCTTTAGGTACTTAAAAGATGGTAAACAATCTTGACGTGTCTTTTTATTTAAACGTACACTTTATAAATCAAAATCTTTACATTTTACAATTTAGGTATGAAAAAATCATTTACTTTCATAATTGAATTGTATAGTGTAACGATTTAAATTTTTAGACTGTGTATTTCAATAAAAAGACATGTCAAGATTGTTTACCATCTTTTAAGTACCTAAAGGTCTAAAGTATAGAAACGGTTGAATGCGTGACTGTTAGTAAACTAAGCTGGAGGCAAACAAGTTTTGACGTAATAATGTAATGTTGCCTATTTTTTAAGTACTTATAGTTAGTGAAAAGGAAAGGAAAAGGAAAAGGGTTAGTGTATTGCGGGCGATGGGCTAGCAATATCACTGCAATATCACGTTTAAGCAAACCATCTGGTTACCCTGTAATAGCTAAACGTGGCACTGGATTTTTCAATTCATGTGCTCTGCCTACCCCTCTTGGGAATACAGGTGTGACAATATGTATGTATGTATGTTATAGTTAGTAAGAGTCGTTATTGTTGTTGTTATAGCGACAATTGAAATCTGTGAAAATTTCAACCATCTAGCTACAGTATTACCGAACTAATAATTCCTCTGGACATACCTGCGCAGTTGACGAATTTTGTGACGCGGGAAACTTCGATCTACCAATGATAAAAAAGATTTTAAACACTCGAGTTTTGATTGGTTATTGATTGATGTCACAGACAGATGACTCACGACATATGTCCAGGCTGGCGTAACTAGGAACAAAATACCTTTTCTATGGACTTTGGGTGCAGATCATTACCATCATGCTAAAACAAAACGTCAGTACAGTTTATTATTAAACGGTTTTACATAGCTTACAGTTTTACCAAAATAATAATAATGATAAAAGAGACTTTCGCGCGCTAAACTCTTGCGTTGTTTTTGGTTATCAATTTTATCAATATCGATAATATACACAGATATCGTTGTGCCACCCTAGTTTGGTTTGTCATGTTGGTAATGATCAGACACCCAAACTGATTCCATTAGCTAGTTTGGGCGTCCTGACTCTTAAAACGTTCGGCTACTCTCGGATATCGTTCTGTCCCTCTCGGCGCAGACGGTAACAGCCGATCGGAGTTATTTTCTTGGGAAAGCTGTACCTCGGTTCGTGAGGTACAACAGCCTGGTGACAGACGACAGACAGCGAAGTCTCAGTAATAGGGTCCCGTTTTCACTCTTTGGGTACGGAACCCTAAAAATTAAACTGAAAGGTCTTTCCGGTCTATCCGGTAGACTCAAAAGAAGATAGTAAAAGACCACTTAACGGCACGTTTACCCTTAGTGACCAAGATGATATAATTGGAAAGACCTTGTGTTAGCAGCCAGTTTGTTTGTATGTCTCACTCGATACTAACAAGTTGTTAGCGAATGATTGTTTGTTCTGTCTGTGTGTAAACAATATTGATGGTCAACCAACAACTAAAGGGAAAGTCACCTGTTTTGAGTGTTAAACCGCTTTGTAGTACATATGTATTCGGATATAGGGCAAGCAGAGCACACGAATAGCTGCATACACAAAACCACGACTATTTCACTTTTCGTGGCCACTTCAAGCATATTTTTTTAGATTTTGAGTTGGTAGGTAAATAAAGACAGGTTGGTAGCCTGTTGCCTAAAATATACCTTAACATTTTCCTTTCTTAGTCGCCTCTTACGACATCCACGGAAGAAATGGAGAGACGTTATTCTACATCCAACATCACACGGAATATATCTATCATTACATTAATTACGTACTTAATTATGCCGAATTTTAAGCCAATGTCAATAACAATTCGCCCCCGCCGAACATTGTATGTCAAGGGCGGTAAACAATGCGTTGCCGACCTCGGCGAAACAGCTGTGATAACGAGTAATAACGCGACCTCCCGTAAACGCATTTACAACGGGATTGGCCTAGCCACAATCCCGGGACATAGATTAAGGCCTGTTTACTAACTTTTATTTCGTTTCGCCTGCACCAATTTGTCTACAGGGTGATCTGTCGCCTCAGCACGGCAAGGCGCGAGTAGAGATACGCGGTAGATAGTCTATATCTGTCACTATCTAATTAAGGATCTGTTGTTTTCCTCGTAACGGCAATAGAAACACAATATGTGAGGCTTCTTTTCCACGGACGGTTTGAGCCGTAAAAAAACTACGGTTAATTAACCGTGTGTAGACACGGTCGTCAGTGTTGTATGGATCACTTATGGACGCTTGTTGACGGGCACGGCAGAACTACGGCTCGGCGCCGTCAACAAACGTCCATAGTGATCCATACAACACTGACGACCGTGTCTACACACGGTTAATTAACCGTAGTTTTTTACGGCCAAAAACCGTCCGTGTAAAAGAGGCCTGAAAGTTCAAACAGTCTAAGTACCAAGGGTCATCAGACACAGCCTGGTGACATACGGATGGTTGGACGGACAGTGAAATCTCAGGGTCAGTCAAACGGTTTCACCTTTTAGGTACGATACTTATACAAAAACAAAAAAAAATCGTCTTAAATAAAACGTAACCTTATCTTTTTGACTCAAAATGTTACGCAATAGCGCTAATATTCAGGAGTTGAGACCATGTCGTAATGAATAACTACGTGATTTGATGACGGTACTTCATATGGTCAGGGAGGAGTCGTCATTGTTTACTGGCCATTCATCAACAGGTACATGCAAACAATCATGAAAGAGCACCCTGGAGCTTATAAACATTGGCCCATCAAAATAAATAAAGTCATCCATCAAGCGATTGTAAATATTAGATGTTTTGATGCCCCCCGCCTGTTTTCTGGTGTCGGATTTCTAACAGAAAGCCTTAAGATTAAGTTTAAACATTACACAACTCGTGGGTTCCACACAGCTTTGGGGAAGCGCTTGAGGGAAGCAACAGGAGACCCTCGCGCAGGCGGCTTCCTCGCTCAAAGGCTAGCTATAGTTATTCAACGCGGGAATGGTGCCTGCGTGATGGGAACCCTACCCAAGGGCCCTATTTTAGAATTTTTTGCTAAGTTTTAGTTTAATTTTAAGTGGTGTTTTTAGTGTATTACTTTAGTTTTATTTTAAATGTATAAGTATATTATTAGTTTATCAGGATTAAGTTGTAAGTTTAGTTTAAGTTAAAACTGATACCAGTTAAATCCATCATTTACACTTGGACCGATTGGTCCGTGACCCTCCATGGAACTTGTTTGCAGTAAACGTCACAGTGACATTGCATTGCTCGACAAAGGAAATCACTATTATTTATTGCGACAAGTCTCTGGTAGTTTAGAAATCAGCTTGTAGTACAATACGTGGTTTATGTAGCGTGTTTTATATTTCTACGTACTTACCACCACTTACTACAGACTAAGTACTTTTAGCATTATTTTTAGGTGCTGAGTTAGATAAATAAGGTAAAATTGTAACAGGCTGATAGCCTGTCGCCTTAAATATACGTTTCATAATTCTCATTTAATTGTTTCACACGACTGTTTCTTGAAACTTTCGTACTTAAAATCTAAAATTGTGCGTATAGAATGGTGAAGAAAAGTGAAATGGTCATCATAGTTTTGTCTAGATATGTAAGCT
>BHDV01014489.1:0-29496 GCA_005406045.1 Adoxophyes honmai
AGATTTGCAGATCCGACGATTTTAATAGGGACAGGCGAATTGTGTGTAAATGTAGTGAAAATGTTGCCATCTCACTTGCCTGGGGCTGTAACAGACTCAAACTTACCCAGACAATCCAAATTTGACTGGGAGACGTTACCATGGCAACCCGAGATGTAAAAATTACAAAATAGCTGATTGACCCATCTAACCTATATTTTTAGTCGCCTCTTACGAAATCCAAGGATGTGTAACTCTGAATCCTACGCCACAATGATATTAATGGCATTTGCAGTAATGTTAGGAAAATGGTATGCCGCTGTCATTCGGATATAAGGCCAAACCAAAATAATAAAGACCCGGTTTATTCGACCTTTGCCCAGGACAATGGGATCGATCCCGGACCGTCTATTGTTTAACCTATTTATAACGTCATTTCACTTTTTTGGGGCCAGTAAATTACTGGGTGTTTATGGTAATGAAATATTTTCAGTCGACTGAATAAAGGGATTGTAAAGCCTTCCGCTCATGGAGTTACTGAAAGAACTACTTGCAAATTGAAATTAGTACTCTTCAAGGGATAAGTCCACCTTCGTTAAATTGAAGTATACTTATATGCAAAAAAAAACGACTTTGGAATATCCTGCCACTTTTGCAGAAAAGTGTCCAAAAGAAAGAGACAGTTGTACAGTATTACCGAACTAATAATTCCTCTGGACATACCTGCGCAGTTGACGAATTTTGTGACGCGGGAAACTTCGATCTACCAATGATAAAAAAGATTTTAAACACTCGAGTTTTGATTGGTTATTGATTGATGTCACAGACAGATGACTCATGACATATGTCCAGGCTGGCGTAACTAGGAACAAAAAACCTTTTCTATGGACTTTGGGTGCAGATCATTACCATCATACTAAAACAAAACGTCAGTACAGTTTATTATTAAACGGTTTTACATAGCTTACAGTATTACCAAAATAATAATAATGATAAAAGAGACTTTCGCGCGCTAAACTCTTGCGTTGTTTTTGGTTATCAATTTTATCAATATCGATAATATACACAGATATCGTTGTGCCACTCTAGTTTGGTTCGTCATGTTGGTAATGATCAGACACCCAAACTGATTCCATTAGCTAGTTTGGGCGTCCTGACTCTTAAAACGTTCGGCTACTCTCGGATATCGTTCTGTCCCTCTCGGCGCAGACGGTAACAGCCGATCGGAGTTATTTTCTTGGGAAAGCTGTAACACTCGAATATGGCCCTCTTAAGGCCAGCCTTACATTTGTATGTTTTACTTGCGTAAGTAACGACGCAGCTATCTGCTAAAAAGAGAAATGAGCATTGCTCTCTCATTCTAACTTATAGCTGTGTCCTTACTTACGTAAGTAAAATTTACAAGTGTAAGGCTGACATGTTACCGAAACTCAGAGTCTTCAGGACTCTGGTAACTTTTTATCCCGATCTCATTATCCCACGGGATATACAAGAACCACTAAATCATACACACAAATGTCCGGTCCAAGCCTTCTAATCTTCAATGAAGATGAGAAATCGCAGGGCGTTCAAGACTCGATAAATCCGTCTATATTGTTTAACTGATTCTGGGCACCATTAAGACAATGGACCTTTTGTTCTAAAACACCGGAGCGTTTCTATTAGCTACTAATACCATCCTCAGGGATATCTTATCAGTCGATGTTTCTAATTCCGTCCCAAGGGGGGGTTAGTTAGTTCTTTTTTAGTTCGGCTCGCTGATTGGTGAGAAGGTTGGCCGAATGTGCTGGAGTTTTACAGTTGCGTAGTGTAAATGGGCCTTTATTTTAATAAAATCTTGTCTTTTTTTCCAGTTTGGTTAAAAAATGGGTATTTATTATAATTTTTGATACTAATTTTGATATTTCGTTGCGGTACTGGCCATTAGGTTTTATTTTATCAGAGTAGATTTAGTTTTTTTATTAGTAAAAACAAAATATTTTTTTTACTCTGAATCAAGAGTAATACTCATCTATCTAAAAGATGAATAGGCATAGAATTACATGTCTCCACTTCTTCCGTGGATGATGAAAGAGGAGATTGTGGAAAAAGGTTTTATCTAAGTATAACATTTTATGTAACCTACGTACCTCACTTAGAAATGCAGGCATGAGGCCTGTTTGGTGTCAGGATGGAATAACACCTCTCCATTTCTTCCGTGGATGTCGTAAGAGGCGACTAAGGGTTCGGGTATGCTTTAGGCGACAGGCTAGCAACCTGTCACTATTCTACCTCTTCCATATTTGCAAACCTAAAACTATGCTAGAGGTGGCTGCGAAGCGTGATAAAGTCATAACTATGGTTTTGTCTATGTCACGTTTCGTGTGCTCTGCCTACCCCATTTGGGAACACAGGCGTGATTGTATGTTATGTATGTCTGTGTACATATTTATTGATGTGGCTATAGATGATAAACAAAGCCATTATATAATTGGGTCATTGTCATAACCCTAAAAAAACATGTCCATTTGTAATTATATAAGACATTTTTAATAATTGCATTCAATTTACATCATAACTATAAAGTACAGCAAACGTACTAGACTATACTATATCATATTTTCTATAAATGTAATTATTTGTTTTGTTTATCACCACAAATGTAACTGAAAGTCCACTTCGGTGGACTGTCCGGATTCCACCTGTTAATAGAATGTGGCTTTAAAAAAATACATCTCTTTTATTATTGTACAAAAATGCCATTTTTTCCTAATCAATGTATGATTTCCATTTAACATTATTAGGATTTAAAAAATTAGATGGAAATAAAACACATTTTTTGCATCATTGAATCTTGTCACAACATTTTTTGTCTTTTTGGTGGACATTACTTTAAATTCTAGAAAAATTAGGGAAAAGTCAAATGAATAGACCGGGACATATAATTTAACTCATTCACTATCGTACTATCCCTGTTAGCAGCCATTTTGCCGTGACTTGTGCGCAGCAGACGATATTGTTGTGTTAACAAGAATATTTGGTGGTGTCAATGTTGAATTGTCTTTCCGGTTACTGCTGTATTTTGTAAGTACATCGCTATAAATCCACCAAACGTTTTTAATAATTAGTTAAGCAGTCAAACATTGTAAATATGCCTTGCCTCTTGAATAATCCTTTAAATGGCTGGTGTTGTGAATGATATTGCGGAGAAAGTCCATTCGGTGGACGTCTTTTTGGTGGACTTTTTGTAAACCCAAACGATAAATAATTGTATTTTGATTGATTTCTTGTAATTTGGTTAAATTTTTTATTATAACTTTAAAAACTAGCTTCTGATTCCTTTTTTGTTTTATCCGTAAATGACTAGTGACTGAATACATGTTTAAATGTAAATTCTGTAAAGGTAAAAAAAAACTGTAGAAGATTTAACAAAAACATACAAAATAAGCTTTGGAGGAAAAATGGAATGATGCACGACGATGCAGAAAAAAAAACAATATAAAAAAAGAAACTTAAAAGTACATCGCACGCAAAATACTGCCTTCGATTCCAGTTATTTTAGTACCATGAAATGGGTGAACGTATTGCAGTGAAAAACAGAAGAATGTTGAAAGCAAAGAAACTTACTTACTTAGAATGAAGTTGATAACTTCAGAATGCAGCAACCATTAAAAATTAGTGAGTGCAGTCTGTTTGTTGATTGAAAAAAATGTTCATAAAAGTATACAATTTTTGGACGTATATTCTGAAAGTTTGGATACGTCAACGTTAAAACAAGGAAGAGCCACCAAACCCCCACTTTCATACATACTTCTTGAAGACTTGAAGGCTTCCTAGTCTTCGGAGGACGAAGGCATATTTGGTCCACCGAAAAGAATTGTCATTTCGGTAGACAGACACAAAATATTTTTTATATACTTTTTGAATGTATTTACGTGTCTGATTGTTCATGATTATGAGAATATATCATGAACGTTATTTTTGTTTAACATGTTTACAGTTTTTGATTTGTTTATTTATTATTAATTAACATAATTAGTCCACTTGGTGGACATATTAGTCTTTTTGGTGGAACCAAAATATCGTTATTTCGTTTTAAATCGTTTTTTTCGAATAATTGATCTCTGAATGATACTCAGTTCTGTTGCAAGTTAGAGTAAGAGTCGTAATATACCTTTGATTTTTATAAATCACGTGTTTCATTTTTTAGCGAAAAAAATTGCCAGGCTTGACAATGACCCAATTATGACATCGTATTACAAGCTTAGTACTAATTACAAACATTCTAATTGGTAGTCTTAGTATATAATTACGCCTGCATTCCCAAATGCGGTAGTACAGCACACGAAACATTACATAGATATAATAACACCTCTCCATTTCTTCCGTGGATGTCGTAAGAGGCGACCAAGCAATTAGGTTGAGGTATATATTAGGCGACAGGTTAGTAACCTGTCACTGCCAACTCAAAACCTACAAAAAAAAACTAAAAGTGGCCATGAAACGTGAAATGGTCATAGTCCTACCTCTGTACCGTTTCGTGTGCTCTACCTACCCTATTAAGGAATACAGGCGTGATTGTATGCGTGTATGTATGAATGTCACTTACATAAAAGCAAACCTAAACCTATTTCCTCAGTCACTTCCACATACATATTACATATTCTCACGCCTGTATTCCCAAGAGGGGTAGGCAGAGCACATGAATTCAAAAATCCAGTGCCACGTTTAGCAATTTCAGGGCAACCAAATGGTTAAACGTGACATTGCAATGACAGGTTGCTAGCCCATCGCCCACAATACACTAACCCTTTCCCAGAGTCGGCTCTTACAGCACCCACGGGAAGAAAGGGAGAGGTGCTATTCTAACCCGGCACCACTCAGTATAAACACTTCCAGTCACTTCCATCATCCATAAAAATATTAACAGTCGCCATTCTAATTCACCACTCGCCTGATTCAATCGTCCCCGTTGTCACAGCCCGGAGTGGTTCACTGTGCCCCCAGTAACGTAATGATTCGATCAAGGGCCGCTGAAATACGAGCCCGGTGATTTTTTGCGAGAGGGCGTCTTTAATCCCAGCAGTAGATTGATGGCGTCGAGGTATCCACTGTGGGCACAGTGGAACAGGGACAGTAATGCAGCTATGTAGAATCGGTGGTGTCGGGGAATAAGGGTCTCCCCACATTAGTCGACGCCTTGTCGGCAAAATGCGGGTAGAAAAAGCTTTATGTCAACGCAATAAGAGCGAACAAGACGTCAATCGGCTCGGCTCGTTCGACCGAGAATGCCCGAGCCAATTCACGTCTTGTTCGCCCTTATTGCGTTGACATAAAGCTTTTTCTACCCGCATTTTGCCGAAAAGGCGTCGACTGGTTTGGTGAGACCCTAACACCTCTACATTAGGCAGCAAGTTAAGGGTATATTTTAGGCGGCAGGCTAGCAACCTTTCACTGTACCTGCCAAAACAAAACCTAAAAAAAAATTCTATGTAGCGTTTTGTGTGTTCTGTCTACCCCATTTGGGAATGTGTAAGTGAGTACTTACTCACTTATGTAAGTAAGTGTCACGCCTGTATTCCCAAATGGGATAGGCAGAGCACATAAAACGCTACAAAGACATAACTGTGGCTAGTACGTTACGTAGCTGCATCTAACATATTTTACAGATCTTAAATTAAAAGGTATTACAGATGAAGCCGATTTTACGGAAGATTATCATGATGATTAGTTTAATGTATATCACATTTATTACGAATTGAATAATAAAAGGTATTACTGACTTTTAGTTCTAATGTAGGTAATATTTTTTAGTATAGTTATTGTTTTGTCTATGTAGCGTTTTGTGTGCTCTGCCTACCCCGTTTGGGAATACAGGCGTGATTGTAACTATGTATGTATTGTTACTTGTAATCTTTAGTCTATTTAGAACATTAGATTCAAACTAATTAATGAAGTTACAAGAATAATGAGATGATATTAAGTAACAGTTTAATTTGTTTATAAGAATTGGGACTTCGTGATGAAACTTCACACTTCCATAACCACTGCCCTACTGAACTTTTTCTACCGTGCGACACTGGAGATAACAACTATAGTCCTCTCTCTCCTTCCGCTCTAAAGTCGGTGAGTGCGAGCGAGACGCAAGACTGCTGAGTAAGGGTGCCTGATATATTGGAACAGGTCTGTCTTATTACCCTCCACAATTAAAAAGCTAAATTCACTTGAATGGGTGGAATTTGGATCGCCAATGACGTACAGTTCCGGCGTCTAACGTGACAAGATTTTTTCTCATCAGTTTACTCGAGATGCCTATCGTTTGTCCTAAAATCTTTACCCGTACTGTTTTGCCCTAATGGGTATTTAGCCCTAACGATCAATTGCAATAACAATCATTTCATATGATTAAAAATAGTTAGAATTTAAATAGTATAGGTTAGGTTAGGTTTGTTTTTTGACCATACATAACGGAGCGAGAGAAGCGAGTAGAGCGTCAAAACTATCGTTCCTGAAATAAAATATTTCGGAAAACTAAAGATATGGATATGGCCTATGAGTGTTAGGAAAAATGATTATTATGACTAAAACATGAAGGAATGCAAAAATAGGTTAAAAACGTTAGGGATTAAGATATAGATCCTAGTAATCGTCATCGTCATCGTAACCATAAAACGTCCACATAGGCATATTTTTAGTAGTGGGAGTTTCCTATGGAAAAGCAGTGCAAGATCTTTAGCCCTACTTTCAATCTTGTCACCTATTGTTATTCGCGATTCTGTACATTTTAAAGACACCTGCGAAGAATATTGTTTAGAATCTCTAATAGAAAGAAACAATAATGCCATAAGTGTTGAATAACCTATGATACATGGGACAAAATGCACTTAGCAGATAGGGGACACAGAATCTTATGACAAATAGTTTGTAACTCAGATTACGAGGGGTTGAAATATTATGTCAATTTAAAAGAGGGTGATAGGTGAAGGGCACAGGGGGGAATTAAGCGAAGATTTGACGTTTATTTATTGCACTTGTGTGCTAAGTGGAAAAAGGGGCCTTGCCAGTTATGTGACATGAGTAATGAATTAGTTTTTTAAGAATACATGTAATATACGTACGTACGAGGGTCAAACTGAAAGTTTCGGGAATAGAAAAAAATATCCAGTTAAAATTATCAAAAGTAATTTTATTGCTTTTGAAAGTATTCTCCCTTATATTAAATGTACTTTTACATACGTTCAAACCAGTTTTTGAAGCACTCATTGAACGCTGAAGGTGGGGTCGACAAAATGGCCGTTTTGTACGCCTCCACGGCATCTTCTGGCGCCTGAAACTGCTTACCACGTAACTTATCTTTGATTTTGGGGAATGTGAAAGAGTCATTGGGGCTTAAGTCAGGGCTGTATGGAGGATGGTTCAGTAATTCGAATTTTTCACCGTCTAGATAGTCCTTTGTTAACCGAGCCGTATGGGAGCTGACATTGTCATGGTGAAGGATGATGCGACGATTGAGGTTTTTTTTTCTCAGTTCACAAAACACACTCGGCAAACAAATGGTTGCATACCAATCGGCATTGACTGTTCTACGGTCATCAAGAGGAATTGTAGCCACGTGACCCGATTTGGAGACAAAACTAGCCACCATCTTTTTGGCCGTGCTGCGAGAGCGAACCACTTTTGTCGGCTTAATCTCGCCTTCATAGGCCCATACTCGAAATTGGTTTTTAGTTTCAGCCTCATAGGCGTATATCCATGACTCATTATCCAATACAATACTAAAAACTGCATTTGAGCTTCCTCTGTTGATTTTATTTAAAGTTTCGGGGCACTAATCGACACAAGTCGTTTTCGGTTCGTCGAACAACTGATGAGGTATCCACCGGGAAAACAATTTTTGCACGCCTAACTCTTGCTGTAGAATAATTTGTATTTGACTCATTCCAATGCCCAGAGACTCCTGAATTTCCCGATATGTCACATGTCGGTCTTCCGTAATCAGTTGACGCACAACATTGATGTTTTCTTGGGTGACTGCCGATTTTGGTCGACCTTGACGCACATTGTCCATGAGGGAAACACGGCCACGTTGAAATTCCGAAAACCACCTGTATATTGTGGTCATCGAAGGGACTTCATTATTAAAAGCAGCAATCATCCGGTCTCCACATTATTTTTGTGTTAATCCACTTTTAAAGTCGTAGTAAATCATAGCTCTTAAATTTTCACGTGACAATTCCATGTTGGGCAGCGACTCATCAAGTTCAAAAAACAATTGAAACCGAACCATTGTTTTTTTTTCTATGTGGCCAGTGTTTTAAGATAAGGAAACTTTGACGATTGTAAAAAGGTATAATACGTGATAAAAAATGTTATTTAAATATTAGTTTCCCGAAACTTTCAGTGCAGCCCTCGTACATACATACAATCACGCCTCTGTGTTCCCAAAAGGGAGGGATAGCATACGAAATGAGACATAAATAGAAATCTTTAGCATAGTTTTGGAATGGATGGAGGAGGTATAATAGTGACAGGTTGCTAGCCTGTCGCCAAAAGTTTACCTAACTTAACCCAAGTAGCTTCTAACCCAATACAAACCATTATTCAAGTACACGGCGTCTACGATGGCAAGATTTGAGTATTTAAGTAGGTAAGTAGTGGGCGTTTTTTCACGGAAAAATTATACGAGATATATGTAGTCATCGTTTTGTCTATGTAGCGTTTAGTGTGCTCTGCCTACCCCATTTGAGAATATAGGCGTGACTGTATGTATGTATGAATGTAACGATACGAGAACTTATCTTTACTATTTCTTGCCAAGTTAGAAGCCAGGGACTGTAAAGTCTTTTAAACCTACCAGGGGATCAGAAGATACGTGGAAGTAGAATAAATGCGGTTCAGATGCGTTCTTTACGAAACATGAGTGGCATTAAGCTTACTGATAGGGTGCGTTATAGCGTGATTAGAGAGTGTGGTCTAAAAGAGGATATTGTAAGAGAAATGTTGCGTTGGTTTGCGCACGTGGAGAGAATGGAAGAAGGGATGTGTAAGTAAATCTATAAGGGAAGTGTTAGGGTAAGTCGGTCGAGGGCACCCTCGAAGAACGTATTCCAGATCGGCGATGTTCTAAAAAAAGGCCAAATTAAAATGTACCCGAAGCCGTTGAGCGTGTATGACGAGAGTGATGAATGTGAGTGAAGCGAGAGAAGTATGTCAGAATAGAAGCGGATGGCGCTTTATTGTCTCTCCCTACAGGGAATAAGCCCTAATGTGTATGTATGTATGTACTATGGCAATAGATTAACTATAATGTACTTACTATTTTATAAATATAAACTGCACATCTCCAGAATTCTGAGTAGACGTACCTGTAAAAAATATGTAAATTTAGTATAAAATTTGTCAAAATCGGTTTAAATCACGATGAAAATCAATTACAAGAGTAGTATTGTATTGTATTGTATTGTATGACTCTTTATTGTACACAAAAACACTTACAAAAAACAATTAGCACGAGAACAGCCTTATACACAAAGGCGAACTTATCCCCGAGGGGAGTAGTCAATAGGTAATTTGTTTAATTATTAATTAGCAAAATATCAAATAAGTATTAGGGAATTAATTGACATTTAATTACTATGTAAAAAAAGTTTATAGCAAACCTTATTTGACTAATATGTACTTAAGGTTTCGGTAGTTTGTATTTTAAAGATAAAAAGAGAATGTGAAGACTTATTGCCAACTACAACCATCAAACCCAGTCAAAACATATGCAAAACACTATCACCAATACGAGTAAAGCTGCTTAAAGTTCTATAGAAGTTCTATAAACGTGTTTAAGACTAAACGCTGCTTTAAGCTCCTAAGTGCTTATAAACTAGAGTTGAGACGATAAACACGACGCCGTGATCGGAAGACGTTGAAAGGCGATTCCGACTCGCTAATAGAGGTTGTATAATTGCTTTATAAGGGTTGCGAAGTGAGAACTCAGATTTTACAACATATTTGCAGGGGATTTGATATTAGACTCCCCCATTATTTATCGCAATAAATAGATTAACACTAGCTTTTGCCCGCGGCTTCGCACGCGTTAAATTCGGGCTAACACAGAAGAGATTTCGGAATTATTAGTAAGAAGCGCCCGCCAGAATAACCAGCAGATAGTAGATTTTTTCCTACTTTCTCGACACTTATCGTCATATTTTGGAAAATTCAAACAAAATCTTTATAAATTGTAGCCTATGTGCTATTCTGATGTATAAGCTACATTACTGTAAAGTTTCATTAAAATCCATTCAGTAGTTTTTGCGTGAAGGAGTAACAAACATCCATCTATCCATCCATCCATACTCACAAACTTTCACGTTTATAATACATATTATTAAGATAAGATAAGATAAGATATTAATACATACATCTCGCCTGTATTCCCAAATGGGGTAGGCAGAATCCCGAAAAGCCACTTAGACAAAGCCACTATTTCACGCTTCGTGGCGACTTCTAGCATATTTTATTTTAGAAGTTTTAAGTTGGCAGGCATAATACTGACAGATTGCTAGCCTGTTACATCAAATGTAGCTACCTTAATCTATTTCCTTAGTCACATCTTACGAAATCAGCGGAAGAAATGGAGAGGTTTAATTCTAAACCCGACACCACAAGGAAAAATAAATTAACGTGCTTTAATATTTTAATACAAGTTTTTGGCCGTGACTTTGTCCGCGCTTAAATGTTGAATTACATGGAATTCAGAAACCTTTTATATCAACGTTGCGTCTCCATTTTACCTAAGAACTATATTATTCAAAAAAATATTTGACATGTTTATCAGAACTTCCAAGAGGATTCGAAATTAATTTTTGTGTCATATTAAGTGTGCTATCATATTATCTACATTAATGTTATTTTTCCTTTGACCATGTCAAGAACTACTTTACTAGAACTCTTTTTGGTCCGACAAATTCCCACAACACCCAAAACGCCCCATAGCCACAGTCACACTTTAGGATAGGCAGCCATTGTTTTTTATTTCGATCGCGCATTACATGGCATTGGCACTGCTGCTGACCTTCGCAAGAGGATTATCGGAACCCTTTCAAAATCCACGCATAATTCCCACCCCGACAGCAGAAAAGGCCCCAATTGATTTTCAAAATGTCCCAGCGAATATCGAAACGCCTTAGAGTAGTTCTGCACACATTTGCAAGTAAATTCGTACAATAAAACCACTAGCTGGGTAATGTATCGCGAGATTTACACTAGGCGGCTGTCACTCACACCGATTTGGTGTTATAAGAGCTGTATAACATACATACATATTCTAACGCCTGTATTCCCATGAGGGGTAGGCATTGCACATGAATTGAAAGATCCAGTGCCACGTTAGCAAATTCAGGGTAACCAGACGGTTAAAAGTGATGTTGCGGTGACAGGTTGCTAGCCCATCGCCCACAATACACTAACCCTTTCCCAGAGTCGACTTTTACGACACCCACGGGATGAAAACAGTTGTTAAATGTCACAACAAAGAAGCTAGAAGCAGAAGAAGTCGTAAGAGGCGACTAAGGAAATAGGTTTAGGTATGTTTAAGGCGACAGGCTAGCAACCTATCACTATTACACTACCTCTTCCATCTGTTTTCAAACCTAAAACTACGCTAGAAGTGTCTGCGAAGCTAAAATAGTCATAATCATGGTTTCATCATTGTCACGTTTCGTGTGCTCTGCCTACCCCATTTGGGAACATAGGCGTGATTGTTTGTATGTATGTAAAAGTGATTAAGTGTTGCTCTGTGTTGCTGCACACCGGCCACAGCCACAAACGCCACGAGAAGCTAGACGCACCTACAAAAGTAGTTGAAGCGCGACAGTCACTTGTTTATAGTCTGTCGGTTTAGGTACTTAACTAAATGTCAAACTTCATGTCAGATTTGACAGGTTCATAATGTTTTTTGGGTCCATATCGGGTTGCATAAAGTTTGAAGTCATACGTTTTATAAGCATACATATTTTTGTCATAATCATCATTAAGCATAACTGATGTAAGCCATAAATTTTTAAGCATAATGTTTTATGGCATACATTTGATTCGCATAAAACATTATACGTATACTTTATAATGGGCTTACAGTATAAACTCATAAACTGGTTGTGCATAAAACATGCGAACCATAATGTACGATTCGCCATATTTGTTTTGCGCATAATCATTTGCATAAGCTAGCCTAACTTAACCTACATTTTTGGCCGCGATTTGGTTCATGTGAGGTCACAGTTCTAACCTAACCTAACCTCCTTTTTTGGATGCGATTCGGTTCACCCGAGGTCACAGTTCTAACCTAACCTAACTAACCTTTTTGGACGCGATTCGGTTTATGCGAAGTCACAGTTCTAACCTAACCTAACCTATTTTTGGCTGTTAATCATCAATGTTATGGCTGGATAAATGTATGACAGCCATAATTATGACTAAAAATAATTATGATCATCCATTTTATGACAACTAAAACTTATATCATTCGTCATTATGGTAAAACCATTTATGACTAAATATAATTATGACAGGGAACATTATGACAATAATACACTTTATGCAAAAAAAAATATGAGTATCAACTTTATGGTTAAAGTGTTATGACAATCGATTTTATGACAATGGTTTGTATGCGACTAGAAGGGCACCCTGTTTTTTTACTACCCACATTTTATCGAATGTTCAAATAGTTTTGCAAAGGAATCTTACCTAATGTTCATTGATTTTATGGACGTTAGTGTTCTAATTCCGATTGTTTATGGTATACCTAAACCGAGGCACCAACAGAACATTTTTTATTTTTCCTTTCTTTGCTAAACTATTTGAACATCCGATAAAATTCTTACTACCCGTTAACATGTCAAGTCTGACAACTGAAGTTTGTTACCATTTTTTATACTTGTTCAAATATAAAAATAACTAAGTATTTGGTGTGACAGCGTCCGAGGGGAAGGCATGCCTAAGAGGCATTATCGTACAAAACGCGGCGATTCCGCGACACCCCAGCTTCCCCTACGCGACCCTAACATTTAGTACATTGCTGCTTATCGGTGGAAAAATCGGGTTTATTTATTGCCTTTAGTGGGAGAAGATAATGAAGACAAAGGACAAAATCTTATCTTTTTACAGGGAAACCACAGCTTACTTTTCCGTGATACACATGTAGCACCTCAGCGCCACATTCGTCGAATAGCCGAACTAAATCAATCCTACATCGCGCTAACGAAGTTTCGATTATCGGTTGCATAAAGCCCGTCACAGACTACGTATATACGATAATATTTTACATACATACATACATACATATTCTCACGCCTGTACTCCCATGAGGGGTAGGCAGAGCACATGAATCCAAAAATCCAGTGCCACGTTTAGCAAATTCAGGGTATCCAGATGGTTAAACGTGATATTGTAGTGACAGGTTGCTAGCCCATCGCCCACAATATTATACACTAACCCTTTCCCAGAGTCGACTCTTACGACACCCACGGGTAGAAAGGGGGAGGTACTATTCTAACCCGGCACCACACGGGATAATATTTTATCTGCGTATAAATGCCATTTTTCCATTATGTCGGTGCCAACAGATACTTGACGGTAAATCTGCGCTGTGTGTGTTAGCTCATTGAATTGTATAGGGAGCAATATTGACAGATATCTGTCCAGTAACTGATACTCTTACCGTATCTGCTTAGTGTGTGACACGCTTAAATACAACTTCTAACTTTCTCGCTGTGGACTTCGGTCCCCAGGCATAACATCTTCCTGGAGAGAGATCTCTCTATTGGAGTCTTTCCCTCACATACATAGTGTAACAAGTGATATATAAAACGCAGACGCGCATAGACAACGGCTCACAAACACGATATCTCGGAATAGTTGCTTAAAAGTAATCGCTGCCAAGCATTCTTTGACTATGAATGAAGAAGAAAACAAGCCAAGATAGGTGTTGCAATCTGCGAAAATTAACAAATGTAAGATAAAAAGAAAAGAAGTTTATTAAAGTTAAAGTTACCTACACAATACATAAATTACATACAATCATGGAGTAGGCAGAGCGCACGAAAGGCGAGACTCAGACAACACCACTACTGTTTCACGCTTCATAGCTACTTTTATACGATGTTTGGTTTGAGAACAAACGGAAGAGGTATAAAGCCAATCATACACTAGGGGACAAAAAATGTCCCGCGACACGTGTCCCCAGCAATATCGGGCAAAGTTCGGCAACGTCGCGCGACTTTGCCCGACGTTGCTGGGGACACGTGTCGCGGGACATTTGTCCCCTAGAGTGTATCCTTGGCTTAACGTGACAGATTGCTTGTCACCTAGCACACCTAAACCTTTAGTCGCCAACATTTTTTTTTTCACTTTTCCTTTTTTTCCCTGTTTTCTTTCTCTTTTTCCTCTTCAATAATTTGATCACATGGTTTTTTTTTTTCTTTTTTCTTTTTTTCTTAATATACTATAACATGATGATGATGATGATGATGTAATTAATTTTAAGAGCACATTATTGTAAAACTGTTGTGTCTTTACGCGGAGCGCACAGTTAAGCTAAAATAAAAAAAATATATATCCTAAAATCATCAAAGTACGGACCACGAGTCCGTAGATGAAAAATTTGTTGAATAAAACCTTTGGTCGCCTCTTACGACATCCACATAAGAAATAAAGAGGTATTCATTAACATGACACCACACACACTTACAACATTATACCATTTCCATAACTTAGACAAAAAACCGAGTATGAGCACTTAACAGTTTTTCAACGAGGCCAGCAATGTATTCCTTCCCCACCCCGCCCTGATAGAGTTGCTGACGCGGCAGAATCTGCACTATTGGACTTTTCTCGCAATCCAAAGGGAATTTTATTTGCCCGCGAACGATGCGGCTACATTGTTTTTCCGATTGCGTCTATATGTGGTAAGTGCTTATACCATGTTTAAGAGGAAGTGAGAGAGTTTTGAACTCTAATAAAGATTGAAATCTATACTAATATTATAAAGCAGAAGAGTTTGTTTGTTTGAACGCGCTAATTTCAGGAACTACTGGTTCGAATTGAAAAATTCTTTTTGTGTTGGATAGACCATTTATTAGGGAAGGCTTTAGACTATTATAACATCACGCTGCGACCAATAGGACCGAAGAAACGTTGAAAAATGTGGTAAAAACGCGGGAAATTGTCCACTATTCCACGCGGACGGAGTCGCGCGCACAGCTAGTATCACAATATTGTTACATAGTAGTACATTGAATTTTTTGCAATGTTTTCTTTTCAGACTACTTTTTTTATTTGAAATAAAAATGTTTTTTTTTTTTGTGTGGAGTCGGGTCCGTTTTTTCGGTGGACGTCGTAAGAAGGGACTAAGAAAGTGAGGATGTAGGTCTAGGTATGCTTTAGGTTCTTAAGTTTAGGAGACAGGCTATAGCAACCTGTCACTATTATCTATGACATCTATGTTAACATACACATACCTACACACATCACGCCTATATTCCCTAATGTGGTAGGCAGAGCACACGAAACGCGACATAGACAAAACCATTATTATGACTATCGCGCTTCGCAGCCACTTCTAGCATAGTTTTAGGTTTGCAAAGATGGAAGACGTAGAATAGTGACAGGTTGCTAGCCTGTCGCCTAAAGCATACCTAAACCTATTTCCTTAGTCGCGTCTTACGACATACACGAAAGAAATGGAGAGGTGTTATTTTATCCCGACACCACACGGCTCTATAATATTTACAATAATATCAGAAGTGGTTACGAAACTTTGCAGCTTTTGCGCATGTTACGTTTCCTGTTCTACTTGCCCCTTTTGGGAAAACAGACATGGTTTTATATTATTTCACAAAGTGATTTGTAATACAAGAGTAAACTATCACAGTCATCATGATTTGGGTAAAAAATACCCACAACAAACCAAAACAGAAACGTAATATGAGAAACCGGAAATGTTGCGTTTACATAATTTTGTTATGCTTTTACTTGTTATTGGAAACGTACATAGGTACAACGGGCTTTTATTCCCTAATGGGGTAAGTATAACACATAAAACCTTATATTATATAGTCGAAACCATGACTATTTAACATTTCGCAGCCACTTGTACCATAATTAAAAAAACAGTAAAATTACAAAAATATGAGTTCATACAATGAAAATTCACACGACACAGCATTATACTGGTTTTCAGTCCGGTTCCTTTCAATAAATAAAAAAAAATACTTAATGTGATTTTGCTGACATTTCATCAAAAACCTATTAAATACGCCAGTCTATTTAATAAAGTGGTAAAGACAGACCGAAACATCATGACGGTTAATAGCATAACTCCCTTTTTCCCTTTATTTTCCTTTTATTTTTCCCCGTGTGGTGCCGGGTTAGAATAGCACCTCCCCCTTTCTTCCCGTGGGTGTCGTAAGAGTCTACTCTGAGAAAGGGTTAGTGTATTGTGGGCGATGGGCTAGCAACCTGGCACCGAAATATCACGTTTAACCATCTGGTTACCCTGAATTTGCTAAACGTGGCACTGAATTTTTGAATTCATGTGCTCTGCCTACCCTAGGCGTGTGTGTATGTATATGTATGTGTCCCTTTTTCATATCAGGGGTCAAGCCTATAAAGACAACCACATTTCTACCAGATCAATATACTTAATTCTACCAGTTTCGCTCTTGACTATGCCTTCCCCTTACGTTTTCATTTTCCGCCCCCTCCAGGCGATCAAATCAAATTGTCGCAGTCTGCTACACCGGGACTCGAACCTGGACCCTTGCTGCAGGGAACACAGCCTATCCACTTGAATATAACGCTCGTTTAAGAGTGACAATTAAAGAGCGTTGTTTTTAAGGTTCCATACCCAAAGAGCGAAAACCAGATCCTATTAGGTACTGAGACATCGCTGTCTGACCGTCTGTCTGTTGACAGGTTGTATCTCACAGCAGTTAGACTAGCTAGATTTCAAAACCAAAAACTCAATGGTCCCGATTATGTTAAATATTCGCTACTTTTTCCATACTATTAGTGTGGATGTCAAGGAATATTTGAATGACAAATTGGTGCCTATTTTTATATATTTCTAAAGAGCTCTATGCAAAAACATTCCCTTTATATTGAGATAAGAATATAAACAGAATTTTGTAAATTTCCTAAAGTAACTTTATTGTAAAATATAAACTTAAAAATAGAATTACGAAACAGTTATTTTAATTTACGTTATTGCAATGAATTTTTATTTCCTTCTTATTTTTAACCTTCCTTCGCTCATTATCTTTAAACGGAAAAGTTCTGTTGTCTCTGCCTACCCCGCAGGGAATAAGGCGTGACGGTTATGTATGTATGGAAAAGACACTAAATGCGCTTACTTCTTTCTTAATCAAAATTTTCATTCATAAAAATACGAAAACATCTATCCAAACAAAATCTTGGAAGATGGTAAGCAATTTAGTCCTAAAAACGGTCGTTTATTTCACCCACTGAATAGCCTCCCCTACCCCTCTATTAACAGGGTGTTATTGTTTCGTGTCATTACATGGGGGGTGAAATATTCCCCTAACAAGAGATTAGAGGAAGATGCGTCAGCGGATATTTACATGATTACAGCATCCTGTACACGTCCTGTCGGGTATGGCGATGAAACGAAGAATTAATTTGATGCTAAGTACATTGGCGTTACATACATACATACATACAGTCACGCCTCTTTCCCACAGGGGTAGGCAGAGACCACTTTGTTCCACTTGCTACGATCGTGGCATACTACTTTTGCTTCATCCACATTCATTAGTCTCTTCATCTACATTGGCGTTGGTGGACGTTATATCACGTTTGTATTTCCATATGGCGTAGAAAAACCAAGACTATACGCTTCGTGGCCACTTTGAATTGGCAGGTATATTAGTGACAGGTTGGTAGCTTGTCGCCTAAAATGTCCCTATTTCTATAGGGATTGAATAACGCTGCTCCATTTCTTCCGTGGACGTCGTAACAGGCGACTAATTATAATTTAGGTGTGCTTTACGCGACAGTAGCAACTTGTCACTATTATACTCAGTTTCATCTATTTTTAAACTTAACGTTATGCTAGAAGAGGCAGCGAGGCGTAACAAAGTTATAACCATGGTTTTGTACATGTTACGTTACGTGTGCTCTATTTAACTCAATCCTCCTCCAAAAATTGCAAAAATCCGCGTTCAAACAAACAAAAAGTGTGGCATTCGGGTGTCTACACTCAGCATTGTTCTCAACTGACACATAGAAACACATCAGATCACAATGGGGTAAAAAATGAACGGAAACGGGGAAATGGGAGATGGGAGAATCCGGCAGGGCTGTTCCAATTTCAAAAATGAAATACAAAATCTCGTCGAATGTCGAATCTCCATTTCATCTTTAGTTGGCGTCAGAGTTGACTAAAGAAATAGGTTTAAGGTATAATTTAGGCAATAGGCTAGCAACCTGTCACTAAAATAATAATATATATCTTTTAACTTAAAACTTAAAAAATATGCCAGAACCGGCTACCAAACGTGAAATAGCCATGGTTTTGCCTATTTAGCATTTCGTGTGCTCCAGCTACTCCATTCGGGAATACAGGCATGATGAATGTATGTAGGTATGCGACAGCATACTATGAGACTCACGTCTTTAAATCGAGATTACCTCAACACGATTCGGGCCAATCCTTGACATATCATCATGACGTCTAACCGCCGTCGAGGCTCGTTACTCCCGATGACACATCACGGACTGGCTTAAAACATGACGAGCTGATCTCAATATAAATACATACCTAAGTGTTTCCGTTTCCATGTGTTGTCGGGTTTGGAATAATACCTCTCCATTTCTTCCCAGGATGTCGTAAAAGACGAATAAGGGCATAGATTACTTCATCATTGCCTGTCATTACTTCATCATTGTACCTGCCACCTAAAAACCTAAAAAAAAACAAGCTAGAAGTGGCCACGAAACATAAAATATTCATAGTTTTGCCTATGTATCTTATTGTGTGCTTTGCCTACCCCATTTGTTTAATCATGATGATCCGTTTCACATCACTATCCAATGTCAAATTTCGCCTCATCCCTAGCGGAACCGATAAGTTGCCATTGTCCAAAATAACGTGTGACCATAAAACATCTTGAAACAGATAGGGGAAGCCGGGGCGGAGAGGTTAAGGGGGATGCGGATATAGATATATTGGTTTTATTTATTGAAAGGGCGATAGGCTTCGGATTGTTCAATCAACGAGCAAACGTGTAGGTAACTTGTAATATTACAATAGATGTTATGAATTTTCCGTGTGATAATAATATATAAATCTTTCGTGGATGTCGTAAGAGGCGACTAAGGAATTAGGTTAAAGAGGAATTGACGGTTAAAGTTTGTTATACACTCGTTCTCACGATGTATTTTACTCATACAGTCACAGATAGGCAGAGTACAGAAAACACTACATAAGCCAAACCATTACTATTTCACGTTTTGTTACCACTTACAGCATATTAGATTTGGTTTCAAATGACGTAATGACAAAAGAAAAAATAAACTGACTTACTCTGTAATTATGGCGTCTAAATTTGATTGCATTTTACAACAAAAATCCTTACTTCCTTACTAATATTATTATTAATCGGAAAGTGAGTTCGTTTGTTTGTTTGTTCCGCTTTCACGCCGTAACTACTAAACCGATTGCTTTGAAATTTTGCAGACGTAAAGATAGAAGTTTGGATTAAATAATAGAGTACTTTTTATAGCGGATAAAACGGATGTTCCCGAGGGAATGTTCGCTTTATACCGCAATATAACCGAATTCCACGCGGGCGAAGCCGCGGGCGGAAAGCTAGTCATCAATAAGTAAGTATTCCTCAACATTTTTAGACACCGTCATATCTCAACTTGATTTTAACACGAGAAACACGTACTTCTCCTATCGTGTTCACCAATAACAAGTAAATCAGAAAAATATCGCACTAAAAATCCCCCCACAAAATAAACTACCCCTTTCGAGGCCGGGGCAATAATAGCTCCTCTATCTTTATTACTGACAGATACGGTTAGCGGTGCACGTCGCCCCTATCTCCCCTTTTATTAGCTCTAATAGTGTTTATGCTGTAATATTAAGATTTGTGCCAATACGTTTGATAAATGAGAGATGTACGAGTATTGACAAATTTATTCTGCTGATCCATATTATACATACATACATGGATGTATTCCCAAATGGGATAGGCAGAGCACACGAAATGCTACATAGTTAAAATCATAACCACTTCATATTTCGCAGCCTCTTCTAACATACTTTTTCGATTTCAATTTGCTAGCCTGTCGCCTAAAGTATATCTAAACCTTCTTCCTCACCGTGTGGTGTCGGGATAGAATAACACCTCTCCATTTCTTCCGTGGATGTCGTAAGAGACGACTAAAGAAATAGGTTTGTGTATGTTTTAGGCGACAGGCTAGCAATCTGTCACATCTGTTTTCAAACATAATAGTCATAACCATGGTTTTGTCTATGTCACTTTTCGTGTGCTCTTCCTACCTCTTTTGGAACAAACGTAAGCGTATATATCCCTCTTACGACATCCACAGAAGAAATGGAGACTACATAGAGACGATGGAAACTTGCCAACATAGACAACATTAATCTCATAATTCAATTATATTTAAGTTATTGGCTCCCGACACTAAATACCAACTTATCGTATCTGAGTAAATCATCGAGGGTGCGTTAAAGCTGACACGGCTTACAAAAATAGGGGGAGAATACAGTATAAAATACAGTAAGGTATCTTCTAACAACTTTGTATTGGTCCCGGCAAGCTGGCATGATTTTTGAGAGAGAGTAAATTCGGGCTTCGCTTTTACCTGGAAAAAGCACTTTTTCTCTCTCTTTCTCTCTAAGATCGTGCCAAATTGCTAAATAATGTAACTCACTCGCTTCCACGCATTGAGTGTACAGTAAGTAGAAACAATAGAATGCTCACTGTTTTGTTTTTAAACAAAAAAAACTACGCAACTTATTAAAGGCAAGTGCACGCATTGTGTAAGTGTGTACATCAAGCCTGCATTGCCAAATAGAGTGGGCATAGCCCACAAAACGGTACATTGATGAAACCATGTCTATTTTGCGTTTAGTGACCACTTCTAACATATTCTTATGCTTTTAAGTAATGACAGGTTGCTAGTCAGTAAAATACACCCTAACCTATTTATTTTGTATCCTATAACAACATAAGCAGTGTCACAGCAAAGGTCTATGCGAGAAAGGCCGCAGTAATTTTATTGTTAGTTCTATAGAACAAACCGTGTTCAGCTTCGACTGCAAGCGAGCAAGCGGAGAGAAGAATTCCTGTGTAGATCATTTACGGGAATTATACTGTGGCAATATTGTAAAGGAACTCATCATTTAATACATTTTGGTAACAAGGGAGTCTTTTTTAATAACTTTTTTTTATTGGTTACATTTAGGTCTGATTTGATTGCATTTTGGGGAGTCGAATCATCATTAAATGCAAAATTATATTACGAGTAAATTTTATGCCACGAAGCACAGACTTATATCGAAATAGATACCGCGAGTTCCTGCATTTGTAAGATAACCACCCGTGCCATTTTTTTACTATCTACTGTAACGTCACATGAGCGTTTTAGTGATGGGAATTGACAGTCCGAGTGAAACCGATTCAAAGGTGACGCTGCCTTATTCATGTTGTCCTGTCTCTAGGCAGTTAAACCTAATCTAAGTAGTACAAAACTAAATAAAATCGCGTCAAAGGAAGAGCATTGCTCTCCCTTTTGGCTCCCCTTTGGCACGCGAAGTACATAATATATACTTGAGTCATCTATTTCGATATAAGTCTGTGATACGAACGTACATTTATTTTATATATTTCTTTAATATTCATAAAAAAGTTACGTGATATTACACAGATACAGTTATTTGTGTATCTTTACCCCAAAGGGAAGTCTGTCAATTAATATTTTCGTCCTATTTATGTCCGTTTGGTAACTGACAATGTGACGGATAACACCTCTCCTTTTCTTCCGTGACTGTATGTATGTATGAAATAGTTACAATAGTGACAGGTTGCTAGCCTGCCTAAAACATACTTTAACCTGGCTAAAACCCTTTAGTTGCTTACCTACCAATTATATATTTTCTGTTCATTAAAAATAAACCCAGCTAACTCGGCTATGATCTTTCGATTTTCCTTCTACGTTGTTTTGACTACCGCTTTAGAATCGTCAATGTTTCCCTTACCCTCCCAATTTCCCTCATCAAATAAAAAAAATACGCGATATTTATTTACAGCATCCCATAATTAACCAAACAAACTAAGCATAATGAAGCGTTCTCCGAATGGCGGAAGAATTAGTTCAACATTTTATTTCCCCGTATTTTTTTCGTAAACGTTTCTTTTGCACAAAGATTGACGGAAAATGTAAATAAATGGAAAATAAATTGAATTTGCCGGTAATTCCTTCGTAGGTCCGTAGCTGTAATTTGCTTCGTTTTACTTTCGATCGTAAAACATATTGGGTCTCATAATCTACGATTGAAAAGTTTTTCGCAGAATGTTCGTTTGACAGGATTTTTGTTTCGTAGAAAAAGTTTTTTCGTAAATATTGAGAGAAAAACACATTTGTTAATAGGACGGTAGGCAGAGCACGCTAAGCGCTATATAAAACAGTGTTTCACGTTTCGTAGGACTTTCAGCATGATTTTTAGGTTTTCTGTGCAGAGCTGTAACAATGACAGCTTGCTAGCCTGTCGCCTATAGCATACCTAAACCTATTTCCTTAGTCGCCTCTTACGACATCTACGGAAGAAATGGAAGTGTTATTCCGCCCTGACACCACACACGAAACTTTTGAAAGCATAAACAGCATGAGCGTGGTGTCGGGTTTAGAATAACACCTCTCCATTTCTTCCGTGGATGCCGTAAGAGGCGACTAAGGACATAGTTTAATGTATATTTTAGGCGGCAGTCGCGCAACCTGTCACTACTGTACTTCCCACCTTAAAACCAAAAAATATATGTGCTAGAAGTTGGCACGAAACGTGAAAGAGCCATCGTTTTGTCTATGTGGCGTTTTCTGTGCTGTACGAATACAGGCGTGATGTATGTATGTATGTATTAACCACAAAGACCAATGAATTTCAATAAATCATATCATATTTATAATTGAACTCGGCAAACCAATTTGAGAATTATAAAAATTATGCCACTCCAATAATTCGGAAATTCAAATGGCCACCGAAGAAGACCGTAATTCCGCGACGGAATCGTAATTCCGGATTGATACGTTTAAAACCAAATTCCCGTGCATTAAGCGATACGGGAATTTACAAAATTTAATATTATACAGGGGCAGGTCAAATGCAATTTATGAAATGACTACCCAATTTTGCTTTGCGAGTTTTCGTAGGTGGGAGCGATGGCAGAAAAGGTTTTGTTGATTATTTTAACAAACACACATCATTTGCTGAGTGTGAATTAGAATTTTAGCATTACATATTTTGCTATAGTATTCAATGGAGAGGTGTGAACTGTCGCTGATTGGTGCCGTGTATGTTTCCAAACGGAGTAGGCAGAGTACACGAATCGTGACAAAGACAAAGCCATGATTAAGATCATTTCACGCTTTACAGCCAATTCTAGAATTTTAGATTTGAAAACAGATGGAAGAGTATAATAGTGACAGGTTGCTAGCCTGTAGCCTTAAGCAAACCTAAACCTTCCTTAGTTGCCTCTTACGACATCCACGGAAGAAATGGAGAAATGTTATTCTATCCCGACACCACACAGCTTTAATGTTTTAGTAAAGAAAAGAGAATTATTCTTTGCGCCTGCCAACGCTCCCATATCACGTTATTGCCTATAATCCCGAGGGCGTATGTTATACATTACGTGTAACATTATATATTAAATCCACCAAAATTTCCCGCTCGATTCGGTAATTTTTACCCCATTGTTCCCCTGAAATATTACCCGATGAGTTTTCTTTTGTTTTGCGCCGGCCATTTTGCGAAAACGCGGTAAACATTGTTTTTGTTTTTTAACTTCCTTTTTTGTGACCTGAGTAATTGAGATACTGATAATGTCGAATAATTATATGAAATAACAAGGGAATTTTTGTATAGTTTTCTATGGAAATGTTTACTAATATTTTAATTAATTAACACTCCTTTTTTTCAAGTTTCTTACGTGTTTCCGTGGGCGTCTATGTAATTAGGTTAAGATAGGCATACATACATACAAATATTCTCACGCCCAGAATAATATTCCCAAGGGGTAGGCAGAACACATGAATTCAAAAATCCAGTGCCACGTTTAGAAATTTCAGGGTAACCAGGTGGTTAAACGTGATATTGCCGTGACAGGTTGCTAGCCCATCGCCCACAATACACTAACCCTTTCCCAGAGTCGACTCTTACGACACCCACGGGAAGAAAGGGGGAGGTGTTATTCTAACCCGGGATCTAATGAGACCAACCTAAGATAGGCAACCTGTTATTATTATACCTTTTCCATTATTATGTTTGTTTAAATCTTACTTCTGAGTCTGGGATTCGAACCTGCAACCCTCTGACCACGGCTCGTCAAAATATGCATAGATTTTTACAATGGGGTAGGCAGAACTCCTGAAACGGTACGTAAGACAATATTATGACTATTTCACGTTCCCTGGCCACTTTTAGCATTTTTTTAGGTTTTAAGTTGGCAAGTATAATAGTGACAAGTTGCCATCCTAATATCCAAAATATGTCTCTAATTACCTTGCCTTAAATAGCACGTTTTAATTTTTTTATTATGGTGAAAAAAGTATTGACTAGTTTTTTCACGAAAGAATCGCAAAAACATCCACCATCTTTAATTTTTGCGAGCAGACATTTATTATGGATAAAGGATCAAAGGATTCGTATGCAATGGTATCTACAAAAGCTTCCGCAAACAATGTTAGAACAGCAAATTGTATCAGCCCCAAATAAAACACGATTGTACCAAATAAGATGAGAACAGGATTTGCTCGGAACAAATCAATAAACTAGTAAATACATTAGTTTAGAGGCTGAGTGCACCCACGCCCTGAACAGACGTGACCTAATTTAGAAAAAAAAAACAAAACATTTTAGTTTACAAAGTTACCTTTGCAACTGCAACTAAAAGTCACCCTTACAACCTAGGCCATAAAACTCTAGATAACCGCAAATTCTAACGCGGGATACTGAAAGAAACCACGAAACAAATACAGCTGAGTCGAACAAACATGAATCTTTTAGCGTGGACATATAAAGCATTTCGCTGGGATGGAATAAATTTGCACCTCCGTTTTGCCGGCGATCGCTTCAAATACGACTTTCACGCACTCAAAATACGACGACTTGTGTTTATTTTGTGACGATTCGAATAAGTCGGTTTGTCGATCTTGCGTCTCGTTTTATTAAAGCTGTGGAAAAGAGACGCACTGATCGATAGGAAATGTTACGCGGGATTCAATCATCGAAATGAAATGCGATACGTATTGACGACATTTTGGACAGTGCCTTGGGAAGGCGTTCGGTAATCTTCGGCTATCTTCGGCACGCTTCGGGTGCGTATGTGATAATTATGTTAAGGAGAGGGTCAGTTTTTGTACCGAGGTATTTCACCCCAAAAGGGGCGACCACGGACGTAGGGATTTTTGTGGTTTTGCTGATGTAGAATTTATGTATTTTGACAGCGCGCATTTTACATTTTCTCTAGTTTGTCATGTCCAGAATTGGGGTGTGTAAATCGAAAACCATTTTGAGATAAATACGTTTAGATGCGATTTTTGTAGTATTTTTTGCATATACGTTATGAACACTGTTCATTGCAAAAAAAATAGCAAGCACAGAGTTTGAATAAAGGCAAATACATATCTTAAGGGAACTCTTCTAGCTGTCCTTCGAGCGATTGACAAAACATGTCAAATAAGAGTAAACACGAAGAAAGTAGTTTTTTTTTATAATTAACCTAAACTGAAATTTAATTACTTAAATAATTAAAATGTATAAAGTAAATCAAATTAATGTCACCTGTAAACCTGTAAAACTGTAACCTGTTCAATTTAAACTCTTCAATGGTACTGTAGCCACGTCTCGCATATTTTTTAAGTTTTGAATAGACAGGCATAAATTTTAATGACAAACTGCTAGCCTGTCACTTACAATGTAACTTAACCCTTAACCACCTACGTGCGGTCTCACAGACAATAGATTACTCAAAATTGTCAATAAATAAACGCGAGTACGTTGCACACGCGTCTGTGTCCTTGTACCTTTGCCGGCCTCACCCACAGTACCGGCCGTGCCGTCGACTCGTTCAGACGTATGCTCATTTTGATTTGGTGAGTTAAAAAACATCATCGGCGGTCTGTGAGACCGCATGTAGGTGGTTACTGTATTTTTTAACAGTCTCGGAGACGTCTCGGAGACCGCTCGTAGGTGATTATGTCATTTTTTTCACCCACAAAATTTTGTTTATTTTTGTGAAACATGTAGAAAAATGGTTGCTACAGGAGGTATCAGATGACAAAAATATGTCAGACGAAGATTGTAGTGACGTGGAACCGATTCAGTGGGGTATGTTGTAAAAAATATGCTGCAACTGCCTTGAAAAATTGTGGATCTTTGGGAATTGCAATTTTGTAGAATTTGACGATAAGTGCTCTATTTTTTTATTTAATTTTGTAGTTGAACTCCTTATTTTATAGAAATGAAAAAAAAAGATTGTTTTTTTGAATTCTTACATCTATCAGGTCTTTTAATATAATCAGAGTCGATTTTTGTGTTAAATCTACCAGTCTTGAAAGATTATGCCATAAACTCAAGATTTTATTATAGTTTGTGTTATTTGAAGTTCTAAAATAAAAGTCTAAAGCATAAACGAGTATTTTACTCGTTGAAATGCTATCTTGATATTACATATCCCGAATTTGAGATGATTATTCACGAGCGGTCTCTAGGACCGCACGTAGGTTGTTATTTTACAGAAATAGGACGTAGGTGGTTAAGGGTTAACCTACTTCCAACAGCCTATAAAATACATACATACATACATACATACATACCGTCACGCCTCTTTCCCACAGGGGTAGGCAGAGACCACTTTGTTCCACTCGCTACGATCCTGACATACCTCTTTTGCTTCATCCACATTCATTAGTTTCTTCATACATGCTCGTCGATTTCGGGTACTCTTGACCTGACCTGTTTCTAAAACGTCCGCGATTTGGTCACGGAACGTCCGTCTAGGTCTTCCCCTCCCAACACATCCATTCACACTTCCAGCATAGATCTGTTTAGTCAATCTTCTTTCATCCATCCTCTCTACAAGAAGTATGGAAGGTGTAACACTGAAAGACAGAATACGAAATAGTGTGATAAGGGAAAGAGTTGGCGTGAAAGTAGATGTAGTGACTAGAATAGAAAGAAGTATGCTTAGCTGGTTTGGCCTATAAAATTCACGGAAGAAACGGAGAGTTAGTGTCTCACCATGTTAGTCGACGCCTTTTCAGAGAAACGCGGACAGAAAAAGCTTTATGTCAACGCAATAAGAGCGAACAACACGTCAATCGGCTCGTTTCGTGTGGGTTGAGGGTAGCCGAGCCGATTGACGCCTTGGTCGCTCTTAATGCTTTGACGTAAAGCTTTTTCCGTCCGCGCTTTGCCGAAAATGCGTCGACTAATGTGGGGAGACCCTAATTCTAAACCCAACACCACACGGTCATGATATTTACAAAAAAAAAGTAAATGTACAACTAGCCTGTCGCCTTCCTAATTATCTCCTTATACCTCCTTAAAGCCTACGACATTCACGGAAGAAACAGTGGGTGAAGATGTGATCCCAAACCCGACACCACACATTACCACATCACACATTCACACGTATTTTTTTACGAGCAATTTAACCACAAAAGGCAAACGTGGCTGCAAGGGCGCGTTCCCTTTACCCCAACACAAACACCTGAAGACAGGTGGGCTAATGAATTATTTCCTCTTACTTCATCCTATCTCCTTCCATTTGTTCGGAACAAACAGTAGTCATTAGCGAAAGGGTCACTCAATGGATAAAGTTACTTCGATGTGTTTGCGGCTGTTTTTACATACATACAGCCCTGCGCAGCGACTATCCGCGACGGACTTTTTAATCTGTGTAAATAGAACCTATGGAGTTATAAGGAGTAACGCACACGACGCGCAAAAAGTCCAGCGCACTATGCAAACAATCCACGCAGGTTTTTCGTGCGCCGCAGACTCGATCGCACAAAAAATCTGTCGGCTGCGCTGCCCCTAAATCATTCATACATCACGCCTGTATTCCCTAACGGGGTAGGCAGAGCGCGCAAAAGGCTACATAGACAAAACCATGAGTATTTAGTTTTGAGTTGGCAGGTATTATAGTGACAGGTTGCTAGCCTGTCGCCTGAATATACCTCAACCTAATTCCTTAGTCGCCTCTTACGGCATCCACGGAGGAAATGGAGAGGTGTAAGTCTAAACCCGACACCACACGGTACCTCTGTCTGTCTAAAGTAACTCTGTCTGTCTGTCTGTCTGTTACGCTTTTCCGCTTAAACCTCTCAACTGATTTTGATGAAATTTGGCACAGACAATCTTTAGACCCTGAGAAAGGACATAGGCTACATTTTATTACGAAAAAAAACACGTACTCCACGCGGACGAAGTCGCGGGCACAGCTAGTAGTGACATAAAGCGGATCTACTCACGTTTTATCGACATGTTTCGGGTCAATTTGTGACCCAGTCGTAGTCGCCTCTTACGACATCCACGGAAGAATCCCACATTTATCCCAGAAAAGTTGCTACGCCTTCAAACGTCGCAATAACCAAGTCAACAAGTTAGAGCAATCGTTATGTCGGCCATTTCGCCGTCGTTAAAAGAACATCATTATTTCGCCGAAACTTCTTACGAGTATCATCTTTTCTAACAAGTTGGGACGAAGGTAGTCTAGAAAGTTATTTGGAGCATCGATTAAGAAAAAGTTACGGCTGTACTGTCGCAAACCGGGATGGTTGAGCCACCTACCAATGTTTGTAACTTGGTCGGGTAATACTAATCCAATAGCTGACATCTAGTCGGTCACATCGGTCATTGATTACACGTCTAAATTGCGAACAGTGGCAAGTGGCTCAACAATAACGGTTCGTCTTCTCCGGAGTCGCTGTTAAAGACTGTGGTGGTACCAGGATCGCATAGACAACAGGAGCCCACGTACCATCGCGAACCGGGATTGTTGAGCCACCTACCAATGTTTGTAACTTGGTCGGGTAATACTAATCCAATAGCTGACATCTAGTCTGTCACAGCGGTCATTGATTACACGCCTAAATTGCGAAAGTGGCAAGTGGCTCAACAATCCCGGTTAGTGACTGTATATATTTGTCTCCGGAGTCGCTGTTAAAGACTGTGGTGGTACCAGGATCGCATAGACAGCAGGAGCCCACATACTA